>JAGFPH010007368.1:23627-51831 GCA_018207615.1 Philaenus spumarius | reverse complement strand
GAATTTAGCTCGCTGGTTCTATAATTACTCATATTCACATGATTTATAACCTTTAATTATGGTGTACGTGCTTTTACAGAAAACATTTTATCATAAGGGTCGGATAGTTACTCTATAATTACATAATTTATTACCTTTAATTATGGTGCACTTAAAATAATACCTCTATAATTACATGATTTATTACCTTTAATTACACATGGCGCCAGGGGTAATTAGACCGTCTCCCCAGTTTACGGGTATAAACTACTGTTGTGCTATATACTACCATTGTATTTGGATAACCTAATAGAACTCCGATCCAATGCAATATTTTGTTCCACTGGAAATTCGACTTTTTTGGCGCTATCTATTGGGGAAACGAAAGAAGCTGGTTGGAAACACCAATGCTTACAATGCTTTCTCCCTAGCGCTACCTCGCAGCGCGATCATGTACTATTTTCTCGAACACCTTTTTTCCGGCACACAACCCCCGTATGGATGCAAGATCTATTTATTATTCATGATCCATGATACTACGTAATAAACTTTTTGTTATCAAAGTCAACTCGCTTGGCTCTAATTATTTTACAGTGAAAGGATTACAGACATATATTTGATACTGCTTACCAAGGATATATAAACATATTATATTTTATTCAAATATTATACATAGGACTTTAACAGAGAGTCATATCAATATATATGCAATAACAATCAATCTCAATATACGGGCAAAACTGAGTTCAAATTACATTTACTGAAATTTCCCAAAGTCGTATCTTTCTAAATGAATAATGCTCCCAATATATTAACCCAGAAACTGCTTCTACTTTAATCCAAATTTAATATAAAACAATTCCCCAATATTCACAAATCACGTCTACTCATTCCGCCTTTGTGGCTCAGATCGGTCCTCTTGCCTTGACGTCCCCTTAGGCTCCCCCCCCCCCCCCCCCAATTAAAAAAGCCTCTTGTCTCGCCCTGGCGTCTTCACCCCTAAGGCCAATAACTCCCAAGATCCCTTCTCACTTAAAAGAACCTTTCCAAAAGAACTAGTTTTGATTCATTATTTAATACATCCGTCCCAACTCAGTTTTATTCGTCATTGGTCTACTTTAAATTCATCTGTGCGACATGTAATACATTCATTGCACCATACTATTGCAAAACTGTTGCACAAAACCAATATTATTCTACCTTTATCAAAATCATCCAAATAGGATGCAATAAAAAAAAATTGGTTGACCGTGCAGGCCAACTCTACAACTTCCCGCTTAGTTTGAATTTTAAACGCTTAAAAATGAGTTTATTTGTTAAAATACCAAAAAACGAAAATTTGTGAATTTTTAAACAACGATAACTTTTGAATGCGTAGTCCGATTTTCATTTTCAAAAAAGCAGTCGACGCAGTTTTTTAAGCACAAAAAATGTATACATGGTTTTATTATGATTTTATCGCACGCTTTAAAGTTATTTTTTTAAAACATAAAAATTCCAAAAAAAAATTAGGTTATTTTTTTAAATTTCTTCGGATTGGCTCGATGGATTAACTCTCAAATCTAATCAGTTATATGTTTTGATACACCCTTTCGAATGACATGTCGTAGAATTCAATCGGTTGTTCGTTTTTGAGAAACTGTACGACAAAAATTTATTTACACACATACATCCACACACACACACACACACACGGTCGGACATCTCGGCGGGAATAGTCAGAATGGCTTCCTGGGACCTCAAAACGTGGAGATTTAATGAAAACTCGACTTTCGAAAATCGAACCGAAATCAATAACTTCCCTTTATTGGTAGCTGGAAGTTAAAAAAACTCATCTCATATCGTATCATTTAGGCAAACATGTTAAACTCCATTTTATTTGGTATTATTATTTTATATAAATTTAGTTTGAGAAAATCTTAAAGTAATTACAAATTTTACCATACAAAAGTTTAAAAGTAACAAAATGGGAAACTAAACTGATTTCAACCTATCAATGAGTTTGATATATCACCACAATATTTTGAAAAAGTAAATCCTTATTCGATAGAAAAATAAAATAGCTGTTTCACAAAACAACAACGAAAAGAGTTTATAAATATATGTAAGATATAATTGGATATGAAAGATAGAAAAAACATGATAACAGAACACAAAGGGAATAGATGGTAACTATGGTGATACTGTGCTCTTTGGTGTGTTAGGGGAATAATGTTTGATGTTTGGTTAAAGGTCAAATGTAACATCTCATTATTTATAAACAGGAAATCAAAATATAAAATACAAGTGTTTTATTAAAAATCTGAATTACAAGTTTAACTCATCTCAAAAATCCATTATAATTTGTAAGTTGTTCCACCATTTTTATTCAGCCATATTATCACTGTACAGTGTCAAATGTCATTATTTTCACAGTTTAGCTTTATGTAAATTGTAAACTTTATCAAACTTAGAAGATTGTTTTTTAAAGAAACTTCATCATCGCTTTTTGAGTACCCAAAATTAATGCTACAGCTACATTACTTTGAAGTCTTATCATTTTAAATTTGTGTACAATTATTACTTAAAAAAAACACAGGGGTGCCTCTGTTTACAAGATATTACTATAGTTTTAAATATAGTTTAATTGGGGGAAATTCTAGTGGGATTATTGCGATATATTCACCAGTTGAAATTAAGTCATACATTCGTGGGTTAAATGCGGAATATTTTCTTGAGATAGATGAGGGACATTTCTGTGGGATATAATGAGTGATATTTGTAACAGGATAGATGTAGGATATTCAAGTAGAAAGCGTTTGGAATAATGCCGTGGGATATAGTGTAAGATTAATACGTGATAGACCTAGTGTCATTGAGATAGTTTCGTAAGATAAAATATGGTTAACAAAACTAAAAGTATTAGTTTCATATAGTAAACAGAGCAAAATGTTTGTTTAATATTTTCATAAAAATCGGATCGTAAAATTACAAATTTAGATTTTATTAAAGGAAGCTTATATTTGTTTAGCATATATATCAAATTATAATAAGGAAAAATGTGTTAGTTTATTATGATTTAAATAAAGTTCAACTTTAATGTTGAGGTTTTAAGCATTACCGTACAAAGGGTGTTTCGCTTGAATCTCCAAAATTGAACTGTGCTCTTGTGGAAAATCTTTCATTTGCATATCTTTAATGACTTACACTGTCTTAACCTTTATAAATAAATGAAAATGGTTATCAACAAAGTCCGTGGCAGCATATGTTTTTTCTATTGGTGGTTTATTAAATAACTATGTTCATCTTACCAAATGACTGATCTCTGAATTCGGAAATGAATTTCCCTATACCCAGGAAGTAGCCTATGTGCTTTGCACGCGTAAAACAATTCTTACAAGAATATTTTATAATTTATTTTTAATAATCTCGTAGGACTAAGTTATTATGATAAATTATACTATTTATAGATTACAAAAAAGGTTAATAATACCATGCCCATTATATCGGAGTCTAAGACTGCATAGTCTCATGTCACTGAGACCAAGTTGGATCTTTTTAGTACAATACAGTATTACTAGTAGTTCTGTGAACAGTAGACCTCGCTCGTTGAAATAACAAATGTGGATTTGAGCTTAGGTTAAAAATAGTGTACCTGTAAGGCAGTAACCACAACTCGCTCACTGTCACAGAGGCCACACTGACGTAGCGCAGGAAAGAGCAAGACAGCAGGTAGTGCTCTCTCTCTCTCTGTATAAAATTAAAAGGTTTTAAGAAGATATTTAAAGAACAAACATATAAAAACATGGTTAAAATAAAACAACTTGAACCATTTTTATCAAATTTTGTGAGCTTACAGTTAAAGATACGGAAAAAATCAAGAAAACAATTTTGTAGAACATCAAATTTGCTACCCGCTAAATGTTATTAGTTTTTCAATTCGACTTATGTTTAAGCCAAACTGGCTTTGGAAAAAAGCTTCCACTGAGAGAAACGGTGTGGCCACCATTTTTATTTTATTTAAGGGCTTAAAAATGAAAAATGTAAAACACCATATATAGTATATGGCTCGGTCTAGGAATAAGGAACATTCATGCAAAAAATCATGACAATCGGTCAAGGCGTTTGGTCGTAATCGTGAGACAGACAAAAAGACACACAGACGAAATGCCGAACGGTCGAGCTAAAACGGAGACCTCGCTTCGCTCGGTCAATTATAGTGGTCTGTGGCTGCATTGTCTCATGTTTCTTCGACCAAGAAGGATCTTTTGTGCACAAAATAGTATTATACAGGGTGTCCTGCGACCATATGAACAAACTTTGTCACGTTATTCAGCATGTCGAAAGAAACAAAAAATGTAATATAACATGTGTCCTATCTCATTCCGTTTTCGGTCTGTCTGACTGTATGTGTTTTTTACAAAATATTTAATATTTTTAGAAGTAGACAAGATATTGAGCTCAAATTTTGTACACCTGTTTTTTGCGTCACCTTTTATCACTGTACGAAAAATTAGAACAATATGTTAAATATTTTCAAAATGGCAGCTGTTTATAATTTTTAAAGTTGAATATCTCAAAAACCGATAACTTTACAAAAAAATTACAAGAGACAAAAAAGTTTACTTTTTTAATGACAAACTCAATGGTTTTTTAATTTTTCTGTAGCTCAAAGAACAACAGAGATATTGACAAAAAAAGGAAAAATTTATTTCTTGGTAGTTGTCAACAATACCCAGAATTATTCTAGAAACAAAATATTTTAAAGTTATTTTGAGCTGAAATAATAAGTTATTTGCATAATGTTCCGAGAACTTTCTAAGCTTATTTCACTAGCAAAAATAGCGAAAAATGTTAATTTATTCATAGGTCTGTAAATGCTTCTTTAGAGAGTTACAGCTAGTGAAAGATTTCACCCGTTTTACAGATTACTCACAGAAACGAATCCCTATTGAAATATGTAGGGCGTTAATTAAGGTGTAACATTATTGAAATAATGCTAAACATTATTAGTTTGGTAAGCCTATTTTAAAACCAAATTGCAATACATTGCATCTGAGGTTAATTTGTTCATAAGTTATTATTTAATTGTTGCTATAATTGATATATTAATTAAATTGTATGTAATTTTCTTAGTTATCCTTCAGGCAATAAGAATAAATTATTCATCATGTTATTTGTCTTAAAATTGTCTAACTCTTTGTGTCTTAAATTTTTTTTATAAAATTTGTAGTTTATTAATTATTTAATATTAATAATATGTACATGCTGAATAAAGTGATAAATTTTGTTCATATGGTTGCAAGACACCCTGTATTAACAATTACTGCAGTTACAGCACTGGGACTTATTATATTAAATAATATGCTCATTTTACGTAAATTAAATTAAATTAATTTAAATTTTACACCTTAATTAACGCCCTACATATTTCAACAGGGATTCGTTTCTGTGAGTAATCTGAAACACGGTTGAAATCTTTCGCTAGCTGTAACTCTCTAACGAAGCATTTCCAGACCTATGAATAAATTAACTTTTTTCGTTAATTTATTTGCTAGTGGAATCAGGTCAAAAAGTGCTCCGAACATTATGCAAATAACGTTTTATTTTAGCTCAAAATAACTTTAAAATATTTTGTTTCTAGAGTAATTCTGGGTATTGTTAACAACTACCAAGAAAACATTTAAAATTTTTTTTGGTCAATATCTCTGTTATCCTTTGAGCTACAGAAAAAATTAAAAACCATTGAATTTGTCATGAAAAAAGTAAACTTTTTTGTCTCTTGTAATATTTTTGTAAAGTTAGCGGTTTTTGAGATATTTTACTTTAAAAATTGTAAACGGCCGCCATTTTGAAAATATTTAAAATATTGTTCTAATTTTTCGTACAGTGATAAAAGGTGACGCAAAAAATAGGTGTACAAAGTTTGAAATCAATATATTTTCTACTTCTAAAAATATGAAGTATTTTGTAAAATACACATACAGACAGAAAGACCGAAAACGGAATGAGATAGGGCACATGTTATATTACATTTTTTGTTTCTTTTGACATGCTGAATAACGTGACAAAGTTTGTTCATATGGTCGCAGGACACTCTGTATATGGATGTATTAGACTGCATAGTTTCCTGTCTTTCCGACCAAGATGGATATTTTGTGCACAAAATAGTATTATTATTTTGGGATCTGAGTCTACCTACATATCTCCTGTCTCTTCGACCAACATGGATATTTTGTGCACAATATAGTATTAATAAATCTTAGTCTGCGGCTGCATTGTCTCATGTTTCTTCCACCGAGATGGATCTTTTGTGCACAAAATAGTATTATTATATGGGGGTATCAGACTGCATAGTTTCCTGTCTTTCCGACCAAGATAGATATTTTGTGCACAAAATAGTATTATTATGTGGGGGTATCAGACTGCATAGTTTCCTGTCTTTCCGACCAAGATTTATATTTTGTGCACAAAATAGTATTATTATATGGGGGTATCAGACTGCATAGTTTCCTGTCTTTCCGACCAAGATGGATATTTTGTGCACAAAATAGTATTATTATATGTAGATCTCAGGCTGCATAATCTCTTGTCTCTTCGACAAAGAAAGTAGCAAAGATATTGGGTTTTTATTTTGGCAGAAAATAGTTGATGGAAGATGAAATTAAATGTATACGTTGATAAATCATAATACGTGTTGTTCTAATTTAATTTAAAAAATTAAAAAATAAAGATTTTGTTGAAAAGCTTGGATAAAAAATGATGGAAATATTTAAATTATTTTAGTAGAATATTTGATATTTCCTATTTCAGTATCAGACTTCTTGGTTTAATTTATTTTTTTACAAGTAAGGTGTACAGTATATGTTTTGGCAAAACCTTTTCTTATTCATACTTTTAGAAAAGAATAGTGTGGAAGTTGTCTATAATAGTAGGATTAAGTTTTCTTTAGAAAATAGTAAGGTTGCAATTTCCAACTGTGAACGCTTTAAAACTTTAAACCGCATAAACTCTAAAACACTTTGAAAATTTAACTTTTAATTCAAAGTAGCTGCTAAGATTTCAAATGGTAGTATTTAATTTTTTACGACTTCAAATGGTAGTGTCGTAGTTGTATTGCAAGATTAAAAACCCATTTCAAAGTGCTAACGATAAAAAATAAAAAAAAATTTCAAAATATTATTTTATTAAAAAATTGTTGTTTTATCTGTAACAAATGTGTTACAATGTTTAAATGGTGAATCGTTTATTATGTTTTTAATATGATTATTTTTATTTACTTTGTAAACATATTATGCTTTGTAATAAAAAAAGTATACTTGTAGGCAAATTAGTAGTGTAAATAAAGTAAAATAAATTTTCCAACATTTTACCTAGTGAGCGAAATGATAGGCATATCTAAGGTTTATTTTGTTTTACATTCAAGTTTTCTACCATCTTTTATTTGTGGTTTATTACATCACAAGAAATCTGAATCGTTTTTTAAATTGTCAGTTATACAAGTTTTTTCATGGGTAATGTTTAAAAATTAACATCTGGTGTAATAAACTAACTAGGGGAGACCCCAGCGTACTCCGCACGCCAACCCCCTACCCCCCAACTCCCTGTTGGAACCCGGTGTGCGCCGTTGGAACCTTTTGTATAGTCAGCAAGGCTCAAGTCTACACTTTAATAAAAACCTAACCTAAAAATTAGAAATAATAATAATTTATTTAAAATTTGAAATAAACTGTTAATGAAAATATTAGAGACTACAGCTGATTACTGAATCAACAATAAACATTATTTATTTATTTTGATTCAGTCTAGGCATAACTTAAAATATATATAGATAGTTGTTGCCCGTCGATACTCGGTGGATACAGCTCGTGGTGAGTGGAGCGCTAGGCAGATGGAGCGAAACATGTATAAAATGTACTTTTTAAAATGCTATTTTCTTCCAATTATTTTTTTCGTAACAAAGTTAAAGAAGAAAAAAATAAATTCGACAATCAGTGAATTTAACTAATATTTTATACACATAATCTATTTTTTTGGGTTATCAATACAGATAGGAAAGAAAGGAGAAAAAAAACATTACCTTGCATAAATAATACTGTTGCCAACTACCATGAAAAATATTGCAATTTAAAACTGTAGGCCTATTTGTAAAATGTTGTATTTATGTAGGCCTTAATTATATATCTAGATAAAGATACAAATGTTATCTTTTAATTGGTTTTTATTTCATATTGATTATCAAATGATTTATAAGTTACTAGCTGGCCCGACCCGGCTTTGCACGGATAGACAAATCAACCTGATACTAATAATTAGCCCAAGTGTTTTAGTTCATTGTAAAAAAAAAAAATGTTCATTGTAGGCCTAACCTAAAATTATATTCAGTTTTTGATCCAAATCAGTTGTTGATCAAAATCAGCTGTTTTAAGCTTTTCATACGAACAGCTTTTTTTTGTGCCCATGATAAAATCAAAAGAAATCTTTCTTCTTCTTCCTTAAGATTGACCTTCCATAAGATTAACATTGAAACTTTGAGGGCCACTGGGGCGTAGCCCTTATCACTAAGGGGTATGAAAAATAGATGTTAGCCGATTCTCAGACCTACTCAATGTACTCACAAAATTTCATGAGAATCGGTCAAGCCGTTTCGGAGGAGTACGGGAACGAACATTGTGACACGAGAATTTTATATATAAGAAGATTAATATAATAATAAAGAAATTAATACTCGAATATATTTATATGTTATACGAATATGTACGTATGTTTCCGAAGTTTATCGAATGGGTATCTTTCATAAATTTGTATAAATGAATAACTTCATTGTTGATAAAAGGTAGTATTTATATTCACTTTATAACCTCAAAGCAAATCTTATAACGTATTATATCCTACCTTAATTTTATAACTCATGTTTAAAAAAAATCAACTTCAAAAGAATTACATTATTGGTGAATAAGATTGTAATTGTTAACATAACGCCAAAATACAATCTACGCTAGGTTTTGTACAGATGATAGGTGAAATCAGCTGTTATATTATATGAGCATTTGCTCTTCTTCTTTTGTTAGACAAAATACCTTGTTTGTTTACAATCAGCTGATTGAAGAACTGTAAAACAAAATCATTGCAAAGGTTTGGAAATTTCGATTTTTTAAATTTAAGAAATAAAAATGAAGTAAAAGTAGATAAAAACTGTTAATATAGAAAAGTTTTGCTTTTATTTGGTATAAACTGAATGTAAATCGATCCAGTGGAAGTCTCAGATAAACTGTCCAAAGGATTGAAAATGTTGACTTTTTCTCCCATGTTAAATCTCCATAAGATAAGTTTATTTTTAATTTTTGATCCATTTAACGTAAATATTTTCAAAATACAAATAAAACCTGCTAATATAGGACCGAAAACCTTTTTTTTTGGTAAAACCCGCATGTAAATCGGCCCAGTAGAAGTCTCAGACGAACTGTTCAAATGTTTTTTTCTTACGGCTTTAAATATATAGATAATTTACCTATGTAATTTCATCTTATGTTAGGATTGAAATAAACCGTCATTACGGCCCAATGTTCCCTTATCAAAGATGATGTGAACTTGTTGTTTAATTTATTACGCCAAAACACTTTTATATATTCGCCCTGAAGTGTTCTTATTTGTACTCAATAATTCTCTACTTTGACGAAGTTGAAAAATTCGCGTTTGATTTATGCCGTTGCAATTATTATGCATACTCTATAAGATATTCTTCACCTGGTTTGCTTCACGCAAGCAATCTGAATTTTGTTTTAAGAATATTTTTGATATAAACCTATAAAGTATAAAACCTATAAACCTATTAATAATAAGAAGGTCAAGACACGGTATATCTTTTTTTACCTTTCAGATTTTGTTCTCAGTTAAACAGTTTTATTAACATAGCTGTTAAGTAGTGTAATCAATCCTGGATAGTATAAACAGGGTGTCTTGCAACCATATAAACAAACTTTATCACGTTATTCAGCATGTCAAAAGAAACAAAAAATGTAATATAACATGTGACCTATCTCATTCCGTTTTCGGCCTGTCTGTCTGTATGTGTTTTTTACAAAATACTTAATATTTTTAGAAGTAGAAAAGATATTGAGCTCAAACTTTGTACACCTATTTGTTGCGTAACCTTTTATCACTGTACGAAAAATTAGAACGATATTTTAAAAATGGCGGCCGTTTATAATGTCAAATATCTCAAGAACCGCTAACTTTACAAAAAAATTACGAGACAAAAAAGTTTACTTTTTTAATGACAAACCCAATGTTTTTTTATTTTGTCTGTAGCTCAAAGGACAACAGAGACATTGACCAAAAAAGGAAAAATGTATTTCTTAGTAGTTGTCAACAATACCCAGAATTACTCTAGAAACAAAATATTTTTAAGTTATTTTGAGCTAAAATAATAAGTTATTTGCATAATGTTCCGAGTAATTTCTGAGCTGATTCCACTAGCAAAAATAACGGAAAAAGTTAATTTATTTAAAAAGATTTCATCATTGTTTCAGATTACTCACAGAAACGAATCCCTATTGAAATATATAGGGCGTTAATTAAGGTGTAAAATTTAATTTAATTTTCGTAACATGAGCATATAAATTTAAAAAATAGGTCCCAGTGCTGTAACTGCAGTAATTGTTACAATATTTGACCCAAAACGCAAATTCGGTCTAAAAAAAATTTTTCTGTAGGGTTTTAGCACATTAACTTTGTGAAATGGGTATAAACCCTCAAACGTATTATATCTTGTAGAGAATTTATTTCTGAAGATATTTGTGTAAAGTAGTGCAATAAAAAACTAAAAATTAAATTAAATATCTCGGAAAAGGCATATCTTTAAAAATAAATTATAAAATATCCACCTTTTTTTGTTGTAGGCCTACTGGTTACCAAATAATTTGATATTCAAAGATTGTAAATAATTCACTATTAATAAACATGCTGAATAACGTGATAAAGTTTGTTCATATGGTTGCAAGACACCCTGTATAGGTGGCAAACGAAAATCACATACGTATCTGGAAGTAGGTTTAAAAAGTCTAATAATTAGGTTGGTATTGTTTTTGTAAGCTGTGCGTTTGAGGCGGTTCAGTGCTTAATAGTATTCTTGGGATGACATTGTTCTTAGTCTGCAGTTGAAGGTTGTCATTTCGGTTGATTAATTGCCTCTATTAAACACATAGTTTTGGGAAAAGGAAAACTAAACCAGAATAGCAGACAAAATTAACCTGTTGTCAAGTCAACATGGAAACATTATGTCTGATCATAGAAGGTAGTTTTATCAAGAATTAACTATTCTTTTAAAAAATATTCGTCTCCTCCAGTAATTCGGCTCTGTCTGTAGAAATTCTATAAGATTTTAAAACATTTAAAAAAAATCATATTTTATTTATTAAATATTTGCTAAACAGTTAAAAAAACTCATTAAATATTGATCCTACCCTACATTTTTGAAAGTATTGAAAGCATAATCTTGATAAACTTTAGTGTCGAATTGAAGTTTATCAGCTGTTATTGATATGGTCATTATTAGCGAATTTCCATAGGAAAAATGAGTTATTGCAGTGGCCCTTATAAGGTCGGGAGTAGCAAATGAGCACCGACCATGGTCCCCAGAACACGTTTTGGGGTGTCATTAAAAATCATATATACGTATGTGTTCGCACTCTAGCGGCCGCATTTTAAGTCCGATTTGGTTCAAATTTGGTACACATGTTGGGTTTCTACGTTGCTCAGACGAGTTCGTTAGCCAAAAAAAATCCAACAACCGGAAGCACGTTTTTTGACTGGAAGTATCTATTTTTTTAGATTTTTCTTACGAGAATACATGTTTTTTAGAGTTTTTTCTACAAATATAAATGCAGGATGTTATTCTGCACATTTTGTTTTTTAACGCGACGTTATAGCTCGCTTGGTTCCCCCAAAATCTATTTTACAATTTGGTTGGCGTGCGATGCATTGTGTATTGACTCCCAATACGTGGGTTGGCGTGTGAAGTACGCAATGCTTTGTGTATTGAAGATATTCCCAATATGCGGAATGGCGAGAGAACCATTTTGCAGCTATTCAGCACCGTCGTGAATAGACCTATTTTCCAAATTGTTGGTTGAAACCCTAAAACATAGGCCTATAAACTTAATTTTGGAAATTTGCTCAACTCACGTCAGCGGTTCAGCTGCGTGGTCGAATTATTAGCGAATTTCCATAGGAAAAATGAGCTATTGCAGTGGCCCTTATGGTAAGACCCAAGGTCGAGAGTACCAAATGAGCACCGATCATGGTCCCCAGAACACGTTTTGAGGTGCCGTTAAAAATCGTATATGTGTGTTCGCACTATAGCGGCCGAATTTTAAGTCCGATTTGGTCCAAATTTGGTGCACATTTTGGGTTTGTATGTCGCTCGGACGAGTTCGTTAGCCAAAAAAATCCAGTAACCGGAAGTACGTTTTTTGACTGGAAGTAACTATTGTTTGAAGTTTTTACTACGAGAATGAAATTTTTTTATAGTTTTTTCTAAATGCATTTTGTTATTTAGTTTTATAGTTTTTGGTATTTTGTACATTTTGTTTTTTACGTGACCTTGTAGCTCGCTTGGTTCCTCCAAAATCGATCAAAACGTAAAATAGCATAACTCGCGAGGCAACTAGGCTCACACAAATTCTACTAATATATTGCGTACACACAGAGAGCTGTTCAACGCCTTCGTGAGTAGACCTATTTCCCAAATTGTTGGTTGAAACCCTAAAACTTAGGCCTATAAACTTAATTTTGGAAATTTGCTCAACTCACGTCAGCGGTTCAGCTGCGTGGTCGAATTATTTTACTTATTATATCCTCATGATTCACGAATTCGCTGAATATATTACTAGAATATGTTTGCACCTCAGCCCCAGCCCCGGCTCAAGCCCTGCTTCGTTCCGCTCGCAGCGAAAAATCTTTGAGTGTTTACACTTCGACATTGCTTCACGTTTTTGGTATTTTAAGTTTTTATCGATTTTGATTGAACCAGATGGGCCATAAAGTCGTGTAAAAAATAAAATGTGCCGAGTAATCTCCTCTCTCTCTCCCTCTCTCTCTCCCTCTCTCTCTATATATATGTATATATAGGCCTATATATATATATATTAATTATAATATTGTGTAATCGGAAAATTGAACTATACAATGTGATATCAAACATTGTGATACGGTATTATGGTAAAATGTGACTGCCCCCAATATTTGGCTTTCAAACCTCTCAATACTGAATACAAAAATATATTGAAAAGTTTCTAAGCCCCTTCAAAACAATAATGGAAATAGTGTTTTTTTATCGTGGACATTTTAACCAGAGTTCTGTATAACCAGGTCTCCCGCCTTAATGTTCGTGGTAGAAGGTTAAGAGCGTTGTCATTAAAATTGAATGTACAGTACAACGCGCTGGATACATAATCTGCAAAGTCATTGGCAGGGCCTACTATCTTTTTAACTTTATTTTTTTATTATTCTACAAGAAGGAGTCACCTGCACGACTGTATAACAGCACTAATTGTTCTGCTGACTTTCATAACCACTTTAGTCTGCGTATTGTAAGTATCGCAGCTATTTAGCATGGATATGTCTTACCGATGGGGAGAGGGGGGGGGGGGGAGGTGTTAGAAAAACATTTTGTAGGCAGGCCGATGCAACGACTCATAAAAGTAATTTTAAAGATCATAAAGATTATTTTCATAACTGTTTAAAAAACATTAAATAGTCCTTAAAACCATGAAAAGTTTGCCAATATCTAGAGTATTACACCATTTTAAAGATCATAAAGATTATTGTAATAACAGTTTAAAACTGACAATAATATCTAGAGTATTAAACGTATCATTAAGGGGTATTAAGGGTCGGCTCTAGTAAAACAGAAAGCAACCTGCGACTCCCTATAGCGGCGGTAGGTTACGCGGACATTGCTCATCGTAAATCCATTTAAAACCCGCAATTATTCAAATAGCGTTTTTTTTAAAAATACCAAACTCTTGGGGACAAAATTCTTCATCCGAATGGCTTGGTAATTTTTTGCTATAATTAATATTTGCAACGTAAAAAATATTTAAAATCACCCTATAGCGGCGGTAGGTTACACGGACATTGCTCAGCCTAAATCCATTTAAAACCCGCAATTGTTCAAATAGAGTTTATAAAAAAAATACCAAAATATTGGGGACGAAATTCTTTAGGCGAATGGCTTGGTAGTTTTTCGCTATAATTAATAGTGACAACATAAAAAAATATTAAAAATCAATGTTTTAAATTGTTAATAAATATTAAACAAAATATTTTTCTTAATTTTTAAAAAGCCATTTGCATGCATATTGACCATAGCTTTAAAATGACATATCGTTTATAATTTTCCGATCAAAAATAAAGGAAAAATTTGGATTTTAATTTAACATTGGTCTTATGGAGTGTCAGCCAACATGGCCGACAGCTAGAGCCGACCCTTAAAGATGGTAAAGTCGGATATGTTTTACCGATGAGCTCAGGAAAAAATTTCGTAACTCCCCTATCACGATTCAACTGTAGATATCTGAACAAAAATTGGCAATTGTTTACTATTCAAATCAGGCGATTGTTTACTATACTGATTATTGAAAATCCTAAATATGCTTATAAGCGTATTATGAAGCGTAACTAATAAAGAAAATAATAAGGTTGTCTAGCATCTTCTTTATGAATAAGGTTATGCTTGGTACAGATGCTAGACATTTACCTGATTAATAATTCTGTTTGCTTTTGTGTTCAAAGTATATTTAAAATAATTTTTACTGAAAAAAAAGCGAGCAGGATACATTTTCAAAATTCAGAAGTGTTTACACCAATAAACATTCATCATCAATATCGAGAGTTGCTTGAGTGGAAGCAAAACCTACAAATGGATTGATCGTTTTAAAGATGGCAGATTTTCTGTCTGAGATGAAAAATTGGAAGGTGCGTCTTCTATTTGAAAGCATGTTGACAATATTGAAGAGTTATGATTCACGATAGTTGACGACTTAAATGTCAAACTGGCTAACCCATCAGCGAAGAATGACGTACTCAGTAGCCTACATCAATGTATTTCTATTCTAACTGTGATATGTCAAACTCTATACGTCCATCGGGTGTTTTACTTAAATGCAGCTGTAAAATTTTGTTAAGTAATCGAAAATTAAAAGAACAGATTACTAGTCACTGTTTGCTTTACTTCCGCCGTCATACCACAAAAATATTGGTATGTGTTGTGGTCTTTAAGTAATACGTTTAAGGAATAGAGGCAATCTTTTTGGAAAATTGCTTCTACTGCAGTGTAAAAGACGTGGTTTCGAGATAGCGTTAGACCCCATATGACCAACAAAACAAACCTTTGCCTTAAAATTTCCGACTAAACCGCTGGATTACATAGTAATAACTGGCTCCAAAAGAAGAGCAGTTAGGATATCACTATCGTTCCTTTAAAGAAGTTATTGGAGGAAGCAGTATAAAACTTTCTCAGCACTAGACATAACCGTGTCTGTGTTAAATTCTTTTTATTTTTTTTAAGTAATTGCGAAGAAGGACAACAATGTTTATTATTAGGCTTTCAATGCCTCCAATATGTAAGTAAAACATACCTTGACTACAAATACTGTTTGTGCAAGTTATTCCCCTCTATGGCTGCTAAAATAACTAATGGAATCTTTAAAACGCGATTTCCCGCAACTTTTCAATATTGATATTTTTTACACAAAAGTTCTTATAACTTTTAACTGCTAAAGCTACAGTGATGAAGTTTTTACCACATCTTTAGTAGCTTATAATGCAACGTTTTGTGTATTTTTATTCCTCTAGGACAAATACATGAGTTTTTTTTTAATTGTAAATCACAAATTTGTTTTTTATATATATATTTTTTGTAAGGTCATAACTACTAAACTTTTAGTGGTAAGAATAAGACAATACACAAAAAGTTAGTGCTTTTTATATACTTTAAAACATGATATCAAATTGGTTCAGTAGTAAAAAAGTTATAAAAGATTTAAAAAAACATATTTTTGCCTAAAACAAACTAAAAAAACTAAAAAAATTTATGTAATTTTTTTGTCAATTCCTAAAGTATAAACAATTTTTTAGGTTCTAATGAATATAAAAAAATGTTCATAATTAAAAAAGACCTATTATAGAAATACCCTATTTTCAGTAAGGAATACCCTAAACACAAAAATATACTTAGATTTTTTAAACAAGCACATCCTGTAATTTTCCAACCCATGCTTCCAGAAATTCTGAAAATAGATTTTGCAGGAGACATATAACGGTATTGTAATAACTAGTTTTGAAAATGTATCAAAAAAGTATTTGTTAATAATTTTAAGTTTGATTTTTAATTTGATTGTTATAAATAAGCAGAATATTCTTTTTAACCACCGACGAAAAAGAGGGATGTTATACGTTTAACTTGTGTATCTGTGGTGTACCTAAGTATAAATCATCTCAACTAAGTTGTATTTGGTTCTTAGTTTCAGTGTTTTATTTGTTTCTTTCTTTCGATTATGAACTTTTTACAGGTTACAATTTGATAATTTATGTTTAAAAAAAGGTTATGCTTTGTTTAACGTTTTGTTTTGTCGTATAACTTTGATAGTATTTTAAAGATTTTTTTGTAGGAAAGCAAAATAAATATGATTATGTGGTTGTGCATGTTCTGTAAATAGCTAATAATACACGTTGAACTATACTATGCCTGTACAAGAGTAATACTTGTTAATTTAAGTGCAGAGATTTTATTCATTCGCTGCCAAAGGGTAAGGAATGTCTCATTTAACATAAATATACTGTGTATTTAAAAAGTATTTATATTTGTTGTTATGAATTGTAATTGGTGGTGATATATTCAAACGGAACTCATCCATTCATTCGTTCTATCAAGATACATAAGGGCCTATCAAAATATAATGTAACACTTAAGATTGGGCACAGTAACACTTAATATTGTTTTTCGAGGCGTTTTACATGATTTATGATTGACTACTACGTTTGAATTTTTTGAATGAGGATTTACAATTTTCCATTTTTAGTTAAAAATAACTTGTGTCCCAAAATTATATCTGGAATAATTTTACACGTATATTTCACTTGTATATTTTATGCATAAAACCTTATAATAAAGACACATTTTATAAAATTTTGTTAACATTTATTCAAAAGATAACAATTGAAAACTTATTCTTTTTGTTACCCTAGAAACAATCAGTTAGTAGTATTTTGTCGAAGAGTTAAATTAGTTCAAAATTATGAGTAAGTGGCTAACTATGCTCAACCGTTTTACACCATATATATTTATTTAATTTGGAAATATCGAAATTTATTGTTCATCATTTACTGATTAAAATAATAATCAGTTAAAAATCCTTAGTACATTATAGACTTCACAAATGCTTCTGTCAACTGCAAAAATATTAACAAGGACTATGGATTCAATGGCTTATATTGTGTAGTGAACTTGGGAGAAGAGATTACCCTAATGAAGACAAAACATTGCCAGTTTATGTAAAATGTTGAACAGTAATATAAATGGAAGAGACATTAACAAGGACTATAAATATCCTAGAACCAAACAGTTAGTTAATAGTATTTCGTCGAAGAGTTAAATTAGTTCAAAATTTAAGAGTATGTGGCTAACTAACTATGCTCAAGCGTTTTATACTATATATATTTATTTAATTTGGAAATATCAAAATTTACTGTTAATCATTTACTGATTAAAATAATAATCAGTTAAAAATCCTTAGTACATTATAGACTTCAACAAATGCTTCTGTGAACTGCAAAATATATTAACAAGGAATATGGATTCAATGGCTTATATTGTGTTGTGAATTTAATACAGTTAATAGTATTTCGTCGAAGTGTTAAATTTGTTTAAAATTACAAGTATGTGGCTAACTATGCTCAACCATTTTATACCATATATATTTATTTAATTTGGAAAATATCGAAATTTATTGTTCATCATTTACTGATTAAAATAATAATCAGTTAAAAATCCTTAGTACATTATAGACTTCAACAAATGCTTCTGTGAACTGCAAAATATATCAACAAGGACCATGGATTCAATGGCTTTTATTGTGATGTGAATTTGTGAGAAGAGATTACCCTAATGAAGACAAAACATTGTCAGTTTATGTAAAATGTTGAACAGTAATATAAATGGAAGAGAACCCTAGAGCAAAACAGTTATTTAATAGTATTTCGTCGAAGGGTTAAATTAGTTTAAAATTACGAGTATGTGGCTAACTATGCTCAACCGTTTTATACCATACGCATTTATTTGATTTGGAAATATTGAAATTTACCGTTAATCATTTACTGATGTTTACTGATTAAAATAGCATTCAGTAGAAAATCTTTTGAATCTGTGTACGTTATAGACTTCACAAAAATACTACATTGATCTGCCAAATACATTAACAAGGACTATGGATTCAATCGCTTAGATATCGCGTTGAGAACCTGTTAGAATCGGTTACTCTTCTAACGACAAAACATTGGCAGTTTATATAAAATATATATAGATAATATATAATGAATTTAATCAAATCACAATTATAAAACATTGTTGTAATAAATGGTGTAATTATTTCTTTTACTGGTATTTGTTATTTTATTAATTAGTGGTTGTTTAATCCTGTATAGGCCTAGGTTTAATAAGTTTAACACTATACCATTAATAAACAAAATTCATTTGTAATAAAATTTAAACTTGAACTGGACTTATGAGAAATAACACTATATAAATAAAAAACAGAACACAGTTTCTCATAAAAAAAAACGAGAAACTGTGTTCTGTCTTTTATTTATTTCATTTGGCTTTCATAGACTTTAACTGCATTATACTCTTTAGATTATACACCTTCTAGTGTTAGGTTGATATTGTCTAACATCGTGTCTGCAAAAATATCAGCTGGGAGGAGTGTTGTAACTTACACCAATTTACTGTATCACCTAAATCAAAGTCACATTTTTTCTGAGGAAGGAAATCCTCCCGAAGGTCCCGAAACAAGACTACTATAGTTGAGCCAATAGAACTCAGCCTTATGTTTAACTCTACTTAAATATTACGTACTAAGTCGTGATTGATTCGTTTTGTTCCAACCTATTAATTTCATGTCAAGTTGTATGGATTGTCTAACGTATAAACGAAAACATAAAATATAAAACTAGTTACATTATAAATTTACCATTATTCTACAAGACTAATCTTGATTATTTAAGTCGTAAAATTATAAAAATAATCTATGTTTTTAGAAATTTAAATGAAATATTATACTTTCGTGAAATAAGACAGTTGTACTTTGCATATTGCCAATCTGCTTTTCGGGGATAATAGTTTGGGGATGCGCCTGCAAATCCATACTGGCTCCCTTAGATGTCATCCAGAGATCTGCTATGAATATAGCGCTGTGTAAACAAAAAACACATCCATCTGTATGACTGTTTAAACGTATTTCATATCAGACAACTTTTTGTAAAAATCACAATATCAATTCATGTTTTATCTCGACCAACAGAAAAAGGTTTAAAATACAAAATCTACTTAACCTTTCATTTTAAATACCGTGTACTGTATACTGGCTGTTCTAACCGTTAGCAATCGAGTTTCTAACTTAACTTTGTTTTGTAGTTGTAATTCTTTTGTTGAAAATTGAACAATCTCGACTTATTTAATAAAAACATATGTTACAACAATATTGGATGTGTGGAAAATCTAACGGAAAAATACCGCTATTGATACAGATTTCATCGATCGGGCGAGAAATAAATAAAAAATTAATTAAGAATTAAAAAAAAGTTGACCTAAAATCACAAACGTTTACTCTCTGGTCCGTTGTAGTTCAGAGTTTTAAGGAAACTAAAAACAGTTGGTTGTAAGAATAATTAATTAACTGATTCTTAATTTGATAGGGTGCTATTTATAGATAGTAATGAATGTAAATGCATTCAAGAAACGATTGTTTTGAATCAGCTGTTTATTTGCAGTATGTAACAACAATTGTTTGATGTTGATTTATTTTGGTTTGTTTTTGCTTTTATTTTGTACTAAACTAACCTAATAACGAAGTTGGTTTTGAAGAATAATGAATTGATTCCAATTTTGCTAAGTTGCTATGGTAATGAATGTAAATGCATTCAAGTAGTTTATGCAGGTGTAGTATAGGCCTAACCTAAAATCGCGTTGTCAGGCTTTATCCGAATCTGCTGTTTAATCTGTTATATGGTGTCGAATGACCCACTGGATTTTCATAATTTTTACACCTTAAAATCTAAGTTTTGCTAAATCTGTTCTTAGTGAAGGTCTATGATCCCAAATGAATATACCTTTAAATTTGCGTATTTTTACCTAGTCATTGCTCTACTTGTCAGTCAGTCAGAACAAAGCTGCTTAGGTATGTATATATATAAATATATTTATATATATATATATGTATTAATTTGTAAAATAAAAGTAATACGGGCCTTATGGCTTCACGCAATTCAAAGAACGATTTCTGACCTTAGCTACCGGACTCAAAAAAGCATTGAGAGTTTCGTGCAAGTCGATCTATCTTTCCGATGTAGGCCTACTATACAACATGATGTTCTGTGGCCAATAAGAGCTAAAAATCATGTTTTCCAAAGTATGTTACTCACGCCTCCCGAATGAAAGTAAAAATAAAAAAAATTCAGGTTATGAGGTGCTTTTCAAATTTACGAGTACATCTTGCCTAGAATATTGGTTAGGAAAAATATTTTACCCATATACGCAAATAATCGAAATGCAATTACAGTAATTGTTTTTTCTTTTCTATATACTTATCAATGCTTAAGATTAATATGTGCCAAGTTTCAGGTCTCTAGGTTCATAGTTACCCCATTTTAACCCCTTTGTGACCGAAATTCAATGGGTTTACTTTTAACATGAATATTTATAAAAAAAATGTACCAAGTATCAACTTTATACCTTTAAGGGAAGTAAAATAATGAACATTTATTGTTCCAGGGGTTGGTGTATCCTTAAACAAAAATAACCAAAATGCAAGAGCTCTAATTTTTAAATGTATCACATAAGAAACAATTGTGCAAAATGTAATTTATTTGTTGTTATGGTAGTAAAAGGTGTTTTGGTTTTTAGGGTAGTTACCGTATAAATATAAGTAATCGAAATATTTTGTATGACTTTAGCACTCCCATAGGCTAATTAACCACATAATTTGGTCCCAATCTGTATGGACGTGCATAGCGAACCCACACAAATTGTATCATATATACCCATAGAATTTTGTCGTTAATCTATATGTAGACTGTAAACGATTGTTTTATTTTTTAGCTGTTCAATTGATACAGGTTCTCATTTTTTTTTCAAATTGTTGTATTAGTTGTACTAATTAATTATATTACTAACGTTGGCTGTTACTTTTGTATCAAAAGTAAATTAAATAAGTTTTTTATACGAATTTAAGAAATTCACTTTAGTTATGTAGTAAATCATATGCAATCGGCAGAAAATGAGAATATATTAGGTAGAAATTCCCAATGTCCCGTTATAGGAAACCCCGAATTTCAGTGCAGCACTGTTTGGAAATTATTGAAAATTTCAATAAGCCCTTTTTAAGTCCCACTCACTATAATTTGAACTCGCATGCTTTTAACGTTTCAAAATTGTATAAGTTAGTGTATTTCAAGGCATTTTGAAAGAAAATTAAGCTTTATTCGATATACATTTTAGATTTTGCTCCGTACATATTCGAGTTTTCAACTATCACAAAATCTCACAATAAATACGAATACTAACTTCAAACTCGTTTCAATTACAATGTCGCCATCCTCAGTGATGCCCGGGCTACAGAAACCAAACTATAACTTTTATAATTAATTTTACGTTAAATTTAAAATTATTTAATTGATGTGTTAATTAAAAAATGTATTTCATAAATGCAATACACAATTCTGTTATACTGTAAACTCTGTTTTATTATGTCAAATTTCATCTGAAATTTTTTACCTTTTTACTAGAAAGAATTTGTTAATAACTACCTTTGAACGTATGACTTAACCTAAAACTAAAAGTATGTACTACAATTTCCCATCATTATATTGAAACGTCTAATGACTCCAACATTCCAACTAATGAAGATGTTTTCAAGTTTAGTGTCTCATCTCAGTACTTTAATCTATCGCCTTACGCAATTAGAACTAGCGGAGTCGTAAACTAACGCCACTCAGCGTCTCTGCTACTTCTCTAATTGAGGTAATTTTATACTTTAGCTAGCGTTCGTTTATATAACTTAATTCGTTCGTTTTGCACGTTTTAATTTTGCCCATAAAAATAATTAGATAAAAGTTAGTTAGAATAATTTTGACTAAAATAAAATAATGTGGTTAAAGAACATAGTTTTTGCTTATCACGTCAATGTGGAACAGTTAAGTTCTGTAATTAGTGTCGATGTCGCTTCGCTCAATATCCATGTAAGCGACATTCAATCCCCAAAATAGAAGTTTTTGTAAAAGTAAAATAGGAATATGAAAACTCACATGGTAGTTTTGAAATTATATCACAGTACGTTTGCCTATCCCTGTATATTTTATCCCTACCTTCTCTATATCCTTTGTACCCAAGGTAAAGTCATAAAGGTAGAGTTATACAAGATGTGTCCCGATCAAGTTTATGTCATGGTTTCGGATCGTACTTTCACGTTGTGCTTAGACATGCCGTGCCGAAGCTTGGTCCCCCATTTCTTCGTATGTTTCCCCAAAGTTTTACAGAGTATACATTTAAAAACGTACAAGTATTATTTTATAATATATATACAAGATGAAAATTTATAAAGAAGTAATTTACTGGTAGAAGAATTTAAACTAGATTTTGGGCTAAAATACGACTAATTCAATTTAACTTTAAAGTAGCTTATTTACAAGTAATATGAGCTCTAATTGCTGACATATCACAAATAATACGCCTTCTAAATAATATATATTTATACAGGGTGGTTATAAAGTCACTCCCCCCCTTTAACTTTTGTGTTCGTTAAAACAAAAAAATATCCTTTCGGGAACGATACTAACTTAACCCACAGTATCTTTTGAAACAATCGGAAATTTTGAGTGTCCCCTGAAAATGGGGGATTTTGGGGCAACTCAAAATTTTTAAATGGGGAGTATGGTCATGTGATACCTCATTTTAAAGGTATATTTAAGACTTACCATATAGAAGCGCGTTACCATATAAAGTTTATTGTTCCATATTCTAAAAAGTATCAATTAAAGTAAGTCTAGAAACGCAAACATATCAGCGCAGACAAATATTATAGAAATTACGAGAGAAAGGAAACAACACTAATGCAGGAATAAAACGATGGAAAACTAACGTGAAAATGTAGATTCATCTTAATAAACCTAGAATAATAAACCTAGAATAATAAACATTCAGCGTTGAATCCAGTAACATTTGGTGAAATCTTACAAAACAAGGAACATGCAGAATGTTTATAACGTTGCCAAATTGAACTAAGAACAATATGGTAGCGCGTTAGTTACGCTCATCCGTAAGTAAACAACTGAACATTACAAGGATTTAAAATAAACAGTACCAGATAACTGCCACATACTTTCTCCAGTTGAAACTTTATACCTTCCAAAGAATAGCCTAGGAGGTGGTTATTTAGAATTGCAAAAGTTGGACATACCATGGAAAATATTAGATGCACGTAACACATACCCATATTATATTATTATTAAAACTATTCGATCATTTCGAACAAATTTGCACCAAACATGTCAATTAGGCCTGTATATGCACGAAAAAAAGGGTTTGAAAAATTTTGAAAAACAACTCCCTTTTTGGCCAAAAACTCCCAAAAATCAGTTATTATTATTACCTAAACGACAATTTTTAGAAAGATGCGGTTTTTGCATATGGTACTGTACATTAAGGACTACAAATAAACTAAATTTTATCAAACTCGTTAGAGCCGTTTTTGAGAAATTTGGATTTTTCTCGTTTTTTTGCCATTTTTTGGGGGTAAAACAACTTAAAAATCCAAAATTTTAAAAAAATAAAAAAGAAAAAAACTTCTGGAGATATTCCAAAACTACACCTACATACCAAATTTCATAAAAATCGGACAGTTGGTGTGGTCTTCAGCTCTGTACACATCCTAACAGACACACGGACAGTCATCACCAAAAAAAAAAAAACACTTTTTTGGGTTCAGAGAGCACCAAAACAAATAATTACGCTAAAAATATTTTTAGGTTCAGGAAACACCAACACACAGATAATCTACTAAACAATTTTTTGTGGTTCAGGGAGCACCAAAACAGATAATTCCACTAAAAATTTAAATTCGAAAATTTGGACGAAAACAATACTTTCTCCACATAATACGTATAGTGGGGAGAAAGTAAAAATGAAATTAGTAAGTCTATACGTTACGGAAAGGAGACTTTAAGTTAGTTTAGGTTTGGTTTTTGTATACTACTAGTAGTTCTGTGAACAGTAGACCTCGCTCGTTGAAATAACAAATGTGGTTTTGCGCTTAGGTTAAAAATAGTGTGCCAGTAAAGAAGTAAGCAGAAGGTTTAGCCAATGAAACATTATTTTGCAATTCCCGCGATTCCGGAGTTTCTAGTTCTCGTTTTTTTCTTCTTTTCTTGAGCTTTAAGAAACCCATTTCATCAAGACATAGCACACTAGATGATCAGTGCTAAACCGAGCCGATCTAAGATCGCTTAAAAAGCGGACCAACTATATGATTCCCTGACTTGCACTGCACAGAAATATTTCCATTCAATTATTTCGGAGCTATTTTAAACGTGTTCTAGATCACTCTTGATCTTCACTATACGTTTAGTGAGAATGTGCCAAGCAACCAAAAGTCTACATCCAAAGAGTGCTTAAAAACCGTCTATAATCTCAAGTAGGTTATTCCATATACACAACTAAGGAACATTGGTCAAAGAGCGTTTAATTTTATTTAGAAACAACTTTGAATTTGTATAACACAATTATAACTTTTGACGGTTAATGATATACAGTTTTTTACATTGTATTAAACAACACTGACTTTTTGCAACTGAGTAAAAATATACCCAGTAGGTTTGAGGAAGCGTTGGAATGTTTATATAAGTTCTTAGTTTTGATTCTGAGAACAAATTCCTAATATTTTAGAATAGATTTTTAAACACCTTGTATAAATATGAGGAACTATATTTAAATAAATGAAAAATCAATCAATTATATTTGAATTTTTGTATTTGTTAAAAGTACAATAATAAAATAAAATGTAATGAAACAAAATCATCTCACATTTAAAATATAATCCAATATCAGTATTTGTACAATAGGATGGTTTATTTCAGACTTATTTTCATTGCCAAAGCTTGATTTTCACTTCCAAACGGGGAACTTTTTGTAGTAACTAAATAAATTCAAACTTCGTGTTTAGTTCTGAAAAGGGCTTTATTTATTTATCACTGTTTGCGATATTTAAGTAACAACTGACGTTATAATACTATCCACAGTTTAATCACAAAATTTCCAAGCCTTTGAAATTATTTGTTTCTAATTTACGAAATAATCTAAACATGTAGTATTTTCTATTTTAAATTTATTTTAGTACGTTTAAAATCTATTTAGATTTACTTACTTATCAAACCACGATATTTAGGAAGATTGCTTATGAAAGTTATTATCTTTTTTTTATATTTTTGTTACATTTTATCCCAATACACTATCCTACATTTTACCTCACGGGAATACCCTACATTTTATCCATCGGGAATATCCCACATTTTGTCTCATGGGAATTTCTTACATATTAACCCACTGTAATATTCTACATTTCATCCCAATATTCTATCTTATATTTTATCACCCTACATTTTATCCATCGGGAATATTTCACAATTTGTCTCATGGGAATATCTTACATATTAACCCACTGTAATATTCTACATTTCATCCACATAGAATATCTTATATTTTATCTCACGAGAATACCCTACATTTTATCCATCGGGAATATTCCACATTTTGTCTCAAGGGAATATCTCGCACATTTACCTACTGTAATAATCTACATTTCATCCCATTATAATATCTTATCTCACTGGTATATTCTACATTTTATCCCTCTGTTATATTCCATATTTGAACTCAATTGAATATCTCACATTTAAACCCACTGTAATATTCTACATTTCATCCCAGTAGAATATCTTATATTTTATCCCTCTGGTATATTCCACATTTTAACTTAAGGGAATATTTTTCATCCTATCCCACTTTAATATTTTACAATTTAATCCAACAGAATGACTTATATTTTATCTCAAGGGAATATCCTACGTTTTATCCCACTGGTATTTTCCATATTTTAACTTAAGAAATTATCTTACATTTTATCCCACTTTAATATTCTACATTACATTCCAATAGAATATCTTATAGTTTTCTCACGGGAATATTATATATTTTATCCCTCTGGTATATTCAACATTTAAACTTACGGGAGTGTCTTACATTTTAACCCACTTTAATATTCTACATTTTATCCCAATAGAATATCTTATATTTTATCTCACGGGAATATCCTATATTTTATCCCTCTGGTATATTCCACATTTTAACTTAAGGACGTATTTAACTTTTTAACCTACTTTAATATTCTGCATTTTATCCCAATAGAATATCTTATATTTTATCTCACGGGAATATCCTATATTTTTATATTTATTTATATACTTATTTATTACTTATATATTTATTTATATATTTATGTATATAATATTTATTTATATATTTTATCCCTCTGGTATATTCCACATTTTAACTTAAGGAAGTATTTAACTTTTTAACCTACTTTAATATTCTGCATTTTATCCCAATAGAATATTTTAATTTTTATCTTACGGGATTTTCCTAATTTTATCCCTCGGGTATATTCCACATTTTAAATTACGGGAATATCTCACATTTTACCCCACGGTAATATTCTACATTTTATCCAACGAGAATATCTTACATTTCATCCCCATTACTAATTTCATTCTGTATTTGACTAATGAGAAAATTTTATATTTTACCTGACAATACTATTTTGTATTTTATCCCAATAGAATATCTTGTATACCACGACGATATCGTACATTCGACCCCACAGAAATATAAAAGTTTTTAAACGAGTATATCTTACATTTTCTTCACGGGAATGTCTTACTTTTATCCCATATTAATACCTAACGTTTTATTCAGCATGAATATCCCACATTAGCCTACAGAACACTCCACACTATCTTACGGGAAGGTACTACATTTTATCCTGCATCAATATTTTAAATTCTACCACACGGAAATATCCCTCATTTTATCTCACGCGATAGCCCAGAGAAAATAATGTATTTTTGCAAAGTTATAGTTATAATACAATTAAATAAAATTACTTCAACATATTTAATTTGTTTTATAAAAAAAATTGAGTGTTATAAGAAAATGTATTTTTTTTTATATATTTCATCATTATTTGTATACAATTTTTTAACTGGAGCAATAATAAATTAAAAGTTTAGTGTACAAACAAAATTTAAATATAAGATTTGTTGAATAGTATAATGTGAGTTTAAACTAATTCAAAACTATTAGTTTTTTATAATCTGAGTCTTATGTCATAAACATGATAAAGGTCACTATCAGTTTCACAGCTCCTCTTATTTTATCGTATTTTATAATAAAAAATTAATAGGGGTCGTTTTTAGTGTTTCAAATGAGTTTGAATGAATTTAGAGTACTTCCTTATACTTACAAGTGGAGACAACTAAATCAATTAGGCTACAGCATCAAGTAACATTTAAAAATATTTACACATTATGTTTTGCTATATTTGTTCTGAAACAGGTTTCAATTATTCATAGACTTGCATTGCTAATGCACAATTACCATAATGCAGAGATGAACATACAGACATGAATATGTAAATGGTTATGGTAAATTGATTATTGGAATAGATAACTGAAACTTGTGTCTAAATTGTTTTGTTTTCTAAACTTAGTAACCATGCCGGCAGCTGTGCAACTGACTCAGAAAAATAAAGTAGAAATATGTGGGTAAGTAATTAAAAAAAGTAATAAGAACATCACAAATGTATTTGATATATTATATACGATTGTTCACAAGTGGGGATATAATGGTGGTTAATTAAAC
>JAGFPH010007368.1:10494-23527 GCA_018207615.1 Philaenus spumarius | reverse complement strand
AATTTTAGTTCGCCAATTACAAAGCCCATTTATCTAGTACCAACAACGTAAGACATATTTTACTCAATGAGATCGTATAGTTCCACAACACACTTACTTTTGTATGATTTTAAATGATTGGTTCATATAATACTTACGTCCTTCATTCCCTAGAGAGGTTCAGTCTAATGGAGTTTCAATGGATTTCCGTTCTTTATCTGGACACTAATAGAGATAAGTCAAAATACCAATCATATTAGATTTTTGAAATCTTTATGGATAGATCTGAAGATTATATTCTTTGGTGGTTTATAATTCTGTTCCTTGTACCATTTATGTACCATTACACATATTAATAAATACATAATAATACTGACAGTTTCTTCAAAGATTTTTGCTTTGCAATTAAAACTTTATAGACACTTAATGCCAAATCAATACTGTTTCATACAAAGTATAAAAAAAAAAGGAAACACTACTTCTTTTTTTAGTTCAGAAATGATATGTATGTAACAAGTGAAGGTTAAAGCTGCATAAAAATAAAGTAGGAGAACAGATAAGGGGAAAGAAGAGAAACAGAGTGTGTGAAAGCGATATGAAGAAATGGAATTTAAGAGAGAAGAATATAGAGGAGGGAATTCAAGAAGGAAAGAAGAAGAAAAGTTAGGTAAAATTTAAAAAGAGAGATAGAAATAGGGAGGAGGAAATTCAAGAAGGGAAGAATAAGAAAAGTTAGGTAGAATTTAAAAAGAGAGATGGAATTCGAATTGAAGGGGGTTTGTAGAAAGAGTGGAAGGAGAAGGCAAAAGGTGTAGAAGAAAAGGTTAGAGAGTGATAAGTGCTATTTTTACTGCATTATATAATAAAAAAGTAACGTTGTTTGGATAGGAATGGTAAAGGAATGGGGAATAAAGAGAGATAGAGAGGAATGTAAATAAGAAGACAGAAAACAGCAATCAGAAAATTAAAGGATAGATACAACATTTAGGTAGAAATAAAGAAGAGACTCAGAAAAGAATTTGGAGAAAATTAAGAAAATAAGAAGAAAGGAGGAGATGGGGCAAGCATTTAAAATATGCAAGCAAGGAAATTAAGAGGAAGATAAAGGAAAAGGAAGTGAACAAAAGAATGGAAGAAGTAATCAGACAGTCATTGGGAAAGAGACAGCTGAAAAGTTAGAGGAGACGAGAGTAGTGGACAAAAATTGAGAACAAAAATCATAAAAGAGAAATAATGGCGATAGGAGAAAATTTAAGGGAGATACACTTGAAATGATAGAACGTAGTGGAGCGCGACGGAGCAAACTGAAGCAAAGGAGACGGTTTGTTACTAGTTTGAGGAGTTTGTTGGTGGTTGTTTTAATCCCTTAATGTCCTAAATATTAATTCGTACCTAAACATAGATTAAACTGTTGCGGGAAACTCTTGACAAACATCCTGCTTTCAACACATGTTTCTTTTGTTCGTACATATAAGCTGCTTATGTGCAGTAAACTACAGACGTAATATTTACGTATAATCTATGGCGATTAAATATATATCTGCAAGATTTAATGAACCACAAAGAGTACAACCAATAGCAGCTACTGTATTATAGGTTATAATTATTAATGTTACGCAACTAGCTGCTTGCAATAAAGACAGTATTTGGTTTTAAATCATTTGTGAGTGCAAATTAGGTTAGTTTTAGCCATATTATAATATTCCATATGATAGTTGTGAAAATTGTGAAACATTGTTTTGTCAAAACAAGAAAAAGAGTTTAATGTAACGTGCCCAAAGTTAATCTTATACCAGATTAAATTGGTGTTGAATTGGTGATAAATCATCGATCTATGCGCACTAGCGATCAGTGAAGTCCAATCTAAGCCCACAAACAAAGATTATTTCAACAAATGCGGTTTTTCATAATGGGTCTAAACGGGGCGTTCGTACATCGTCGTCCATTTGTTGAGTCATTTCCAGCCAATAGATTAATAATTAATTATGGACAAATTAGATCTAACCAGTCGAGTGTTTGTTTATGCTCCGGTATACAAACAAAGCAAGAGAGACGATCAACAACATAGTTCAAGAGGTTACGCTCTCAGTCCAAAATATCGCCTAGATGTATAACTATGAGCCACAGCCAACTGTAAAGAGTATTTTGATGTCACAGTATTTTTATTGCCTTTATTTTAAATCAAATAAATTACAACTTTGGCACCGGACCACAAAACTAAAACGCCAGAACTATTCCAATGGATTACAAATTCGATTTAAAAAAGGCGGATGCTCCAAGAGACTCTAATTCAGTATGTTAAAAACTTACCTAGCACAGCGTTAGAAAAACCCACATTTCATTGTTCCACCATGTGTGGGCCAAAATACGCGTTGGTTTTTTTTTAAATGAGAAGCTGAAGTTTACCGGTCTGCCGTTTAGACGAGAAAACTATCACTGGCTATGTTTACACACGAGCATGTTTGGAGATGCATATAATATCGCTTGTGCCACCAATGATGCAAAATGCGCCAGTATAAACCTCCACCAAATTCTCATCTGAATGTTCAAATGTACTTCAATGATGTATTTTTGGTTAGATATGTCGAGTCACAGAAGATTTACCAATGCAAACTTGATCTCTACTTTTGGCAAATTCTACACCAAGAGATTCATTAATTCTCACACACGTGCGTTTAATAATCAAATGCGTTCCAACGACAAAGTCTTCATATTCAGTGATGCTTAAAACTTTTAACTTTTAATTTAGGTGACTAATGTATCACTGAAGATGACGACTTGTCGTTAAAACGCGTTTGATTACTAAACGTGTGTGTGTGAGAATTAGTGTATTATTATTATTTTCAAATGTGGCGATATTTCGAATAGTTTGTGTACCCCTGTCTGTATGATCGCTAAACCTCACTAAACCAGTCTATATCGTGAGATATGCTGGAACGCACCTGGGTAATGCTCTAATACTGTTGAATGTACTGAATACTGGATAGAGCTTTTACATATACTGTGTCACCAATAGGGTTTGCTTCAAGGACTTGTGACAAAAATTTTACTATAAAGTTTCATGATTTCTATAGTACCCCTTTTTCTATAAACATGTAGCTATAAAGAAAATTTTGACCTTTGGCTCCATTAATTGGAGTTGAGATTTAGTCTTACTTACATAATTATGCTAAAGCAAACAAATATTGAATCGAAATATTTGTTAGTATTTTACCAGAACATCGAACCTGTAATTTCTTTCTCGGTTTACTAAAGTAAAGCAACTAACTCTGATCGCTTATTCATTGCATCGGAAACATGAATTTAAAGCTGGTTGAAATTAAATGAATATTACTTCCTGTATCTCTCCCCAAACAAAAAAAAGGAAACTGATCAAATTACACTAATACACGTTTCATTCAGAATAATCAGGTCAGTCTTTTACCTAAAAATCTATAAAATATACAATTTCAGATTGATCAAATATACAATACACTCACAAGTTTTTTTCAATAAACTGTTTCATCGCTTAAACAAAATATTTATTTACCCTTTGATGAGCCACCTTCGTAGACCATCATAATAAATCATCATTAATTTATACTGTAAAATTGCAGTAAACGTTGATTTTAGCACTTGTATAACAACATTAGTTATCCGAAGAAAGAAATAATTTGCCTGTAATTTGGGTAAACGTTTTGAGTTCAGCATGATGTAGAATATTATGACTAAACACAAGTACACACGGATGAAGACTGCAATTATTTGCTCGGTTATTTTCCATCTGTATTTATTAAAATTATATCACAAGACGCTTCAAGAGGATGTACACATTCGAGAACCGAATGAAAATGAAAACATACACCTGTAGACCTAAGTTGTTTACAAACTTTACAAAGACAACAATCCCACGACTAAAATAAAGTAGCCAAACATAAAAAGTGCGTTCCTACAGAATATAAGGGGCATATTACACTATCAAATAAACGTAAAATTTCTTTGTTCAGAGATTTTACATCAAAAAAATTGACGATTCTTTGACGAAATAATTTGTACTTCAAACTTTGATGAATCTTTAACATGTTGTAAACTTTGACAAAGATTTTCAAAAAAGAATAAGAATAAAGTACTAAAATATTATAGTAAGGATTTTTTAGGTAACCTCCAACCTCAAAATAATATACTTTTTTCTGTTTTCATAACATATATTCCTTCTGATCCTTTCCTTTTATATTTATAATACGATGGCAAACCTAACATAGAGTGTTGAAGCTATGAAAACTTTAATTTTACAATATGAAAAAGAATATTGTTTGTGGAACATTCACACGAATGACTACAAAAACCGCGATGTAAGGCAAAAACCTTTAGAACAAATTACAAATAATGTTTTGCAGTCTGTAATAGTAAGGTTAACAGTATAGCCTAAGTTTATGTTTTCTGTAAAACATTAAAACACTTTGATTATGTTTACTTTAATGTAAAAGTATATTTACAAGTTTTTTTAAGATTAGTTTTTGAAATCTTAAACGCTGTTATTATATGCATTACGATCTTTCAACTGTAACTTTGTTATAATAGTTAATAAATAACAAAAATATTAGAATTGACCGAAACATAACCCCAAAATATATCTAATTAATATCCCAGTTGATCAAAGAAATTTGACAGATGTAATGTGTATTCTTTGACAAATCTTTGTCAAAGATTTCATCAAAGATCTTTGTCACTTTTCCGATTAAATTGAAGTTTGGTATGGATGTTCCTTAGGGGCATATTACACTGTCAAAGTTATTCGTAAAACATTTGATCAAACTTTTACAACTTTGCTTGTTTGCAGTCACATACTTTGCAGTCACATACTTGTTTTTAACCTGATTTATCTCGAAATAACGTGGCATGCCCATCGTATAATATGTTATCTGGAACTACACATACTCCCTATTTATTTGTCCCATAAATATAGCTCATAATCCCTACCCATTTAGCACACACCAACCTTTAGAATGATAAAGTGTTCAACCAATGTACTGTATTTTTTACAAATTACCTTTTTCCTATTTCTGATTTGTTTTTACGTTTGCCAATATTTCTACTTTGTATTATATAAAACCTACCACCTGTGGTAGATTTGTTTTGAATTTCTAGCATTTAAAGTAAAAGGCATATGGGCTATCTAAGTTACTACATTAAATATGATATTTTAACTTTAAAAGTGACACTGAAGTAAAAACCTTTAAAATTGAGTACTTGTTAAAAATCAACCTGTTTAAACTTAATAATAATAAATCTAAATCAATAACAGATCATACGAACAAAGGATTGTGTTTGTTATTACGATTTAATCCAAAAACTAAATATCCCTTTTTTATATAACTGTTACTGTCTGCACTTTGCTAATCTGCACATCAATTTTTTAAAAGTGCAACAGCTTTTAACTCCTAAATGACTAGGTTTATAAAAGAATATCACTTAATTAAAAGGTCTTACAATTAATTTTAACATTTAAACACGGTAAATGTGTTTTTAAGTTTTTCTAAACGGATTTTCATAATATTATAGTAACAAAGGTTCCCATTTTAAGTTTCTTATAGGATTTATACTAAATGGAGATACCAATAATGTAGGCAATAAAATTATCACCTGTACATTATGTTACACCTGTTCATTTTATGTTTTTCTTTCAAATATTGTATTACTTCCATGACGTATAAACGTAGAAACAAAAACAAGAAACAACTTATTTACTTTACAATCTGCAGACTTAATGGAACAGAACGTTTCCCCGTTTAATTCCTTTTCATTAATCCCTGAGAGCCCTTCAGACAACTTTGTACGTCTCTAACACCCCTCTCTTCGTCTCTTCACTACTCTTGAAATAAGCGTAAAGTATTTCCTTCTAATCTTAACGAATCAAAAGGACCTATAAATGCTTTAAGACCAACGTCTGAATTTGCTCAAAGTTTTTCGATTAGTGAAATTAATTAAAACGCGTGTGGAGTTACTTTCTGAGGAAGATGTCTGCGTCCTTCACGCACATAATTTGCACTAAACAATTAATTTAACCTTGCATTTATTTAACTTCAATACAATTAATAGTAAATAACTAATGAGCTTGACTTGTGAGAAAGTAACTTAGATAAAATAAAACCTGAACACAAAATCTCACAATAAGTACGTTTACTAACCTCAAACGCGTTTCAACGACAATGTCGCCATCCTCAGTGATGCATGGGCTACAGTAACCAAACTATAACTCTAGTTTCTGGCGACATTGTCGTTGAAACGCGTTTGAGGTTAGTAAACGTATTTATTAAGAGATTTTGTGTTCACGTTTTATTTTATCTACAGTTAATAGTATCCAATACAGTCGTATAATTGCGGTGTCTTTTGGGTCTGTGATTATTATTATTTTTAGGTTAAGTAAAAATATGTGAACGTAAACAGGCAACGAGGTTTTGACAAAAATACATGAAGTATGTCTATTAAATATCTAGACCGATTAAATAACTTAGTTTTATTTATATGTATAATTTTATTGATTGAGTCCTTCAATATACTCCCCATCCGCTTTTGTTTTTTCCCGACTTTTCAAAGGCATGGAACAAACCAATTTCTGTCAAATAAAAGTCACACGGTGTTACATCGGGCGAATATGGAGGCTCTTCAAGTGTAATAATGTTCTTTTCGGTTAAAAACTGGTTCACAGAAAGTGAAATGTGAGCAGGAGCAATGACTTGATGAAGTATGATCCATTTGTTCACACTTGTGAATTTTTTCCCGGACTCTCAGCTTTGTAAAACTTTCTTATAATAATGCTGGTTACCTTGTGTGCCTTCTGGAACCTATTCTTCCAAAATTACTCCCTTGATATAAAAAAACGCAATGAGATCTGATTTGAATTTTTACGATCTTTTTTATTCTTGGTCATAACTGTTTTTCAGTGCATTGACTGTGTGTTCATACCATAAGACCAAGATTTCGTTAGAAATTACTACTTTTTGAAAAGATCTGCATCAAGTTGCTTAAAAATTTCAACACGACATTCCTTATGACATTCTGTTTGCTCAGGTGTGAGAACTCCATTCGTGTTAAGATCCTCTCGCAAAATTTTTCAATCGGTGTCTAATTAAGTGTTGATTCGTAATCAACAAAAAGACACAGCATATTGCCGCTTGTAATCCGAGTTCAAAACACAACCGAGCTTACACTTACAACCGGTTCCGAAAGGTTTGTTTATGAAATTAAATCACAGTCGCGTTATTTAATAGAATAAACTCGTATGTATTTAAAACAAATATCTCTCAAATATTTTCATATAAAGTTTATATTTGGATTAGAATTAATTACACAATTGCTAAAACGTACAGTACAGGGCAAGTTCACATTTCAACAAAGACACGTGTAATGTTATTGAACCAAACGTTCTTAAAAAAACCATTGAATTCCAAAAACTAGATAAAGGATGTATACTTAGTGAAAAATAGCAAATCCAATAAGAGAACTAAATATCAACTTATCAGGAAATTTAGTTTAAACAATGCAAACTTTAAAAACACACTGAGTTAAGAAAAGTGGGGGAAATCATCAAAAGGTGAAAATTCTTCCACTGAACCAACCAGATGCAAATATCTCAAATCAGAAGTATTTTGTTCATTTATATTTTAAACAAGTTCTCAAAAATGCATCGGTTTATTCCATGCCATTCACATTCGTTTAATAAAATTATATAAAAATCAAATACTAAAGGTTAAGTGAAGTAACACCGGAAGAATTAAGTGTCAAAAGCTAAATCGATACAAATATCTATCTACGAAAACTCAAATCGATCTCAAATCGTGTATGCAAAGTATTTATGTAAACAGTAGAATTTTAATTCTATTTAATTTAATTGATACAAAATTTTCAAAATTCAGTTCAATGAATAACCCCAACCATAACCAAATAACCTTTAAAAATCAAGTATTGTGGAACAAATTTTTTTTTATCGTAAAATTATGGGTAAAATATGGACGCAATTGAAATTAGTGGAAGTTTCTAAAACTAAATCATATTGCAATTGGATCACTAAGACGGTATCAAATTGTTTGGTTATGAAGAGTTTCTTAATTGTAAAACGTTAAATAGAGAATTAAAAATGGTAATTTTGCAAAATGTGTAATTTATCTGAACTAATTATCTCTGTAACTATTGAATCAATTTATCAAACAGGTCTCAAGCAAAAGCGATATTAATTTGATTTCTCGAATCTAGTGGAATGCCAATATTAAAGAACAATAAAGCCGATTAAAACTAATTACAGATTTTCACAATCTAGACGCCAAATTAAACAATAAAAAATAAAACTTTGCCAAGGAGTTTTGAGAGTTTATATTGATTGCCTGTCTAAATACTATAATACATTTCGTATTCCCGTAGATTCCTTCGTTAATATTTTTATTTAAATGGAGTTAAACATTTTAAATAGTTATGTCACTTATAAATCCTCACTAGCACCCAGGAAAGACACTATTAGCATTTAGGTATGACAATAGTTGAACTTTTAAAATGTTTTCAACTAACCGAGGTTTAATTAAATGTACGTATAACATGCCTTGATTAATTCATTGTAGCCTACTAAACGAAAACTGTTGGTCAAATAAGTCGTTGGACTTAAAAGCATTTTTTGTATTCGTGAAAATTAGGAGAAATTAGGCTATCTAGCACTAATGTGAATTTATTGTGAAAACTGGGATTAATATTATTAGATTGGATAACACCAACATACTATTCCAACTGTTTCATCACTAAGCCCTACTGCTGAGGTAAAGATTGTTGAGAAAAAACTTTACCTTGGAATGAAAACGGCCACTAATCCTGTTAACTCCGTTGCGGTTAAATGTGGAACCTAACACAGCAGGCAGAGTGTGTTTGAATGTTTTCTTTTAGCAAAATAAAATTTACTTATTTCTTTTCAACCAATCTTCTTTTTCTTCTTTCTAACCCTAATCTTGTTTACTTCAAAATATTTCGAACAACATTATTTTATTACCAACGCTTGTATTGCATTCCTTTAATACTTTAAAAACATGAATAAAAGTTCTAGCAACCGAGCACAAGATTGTCATAATAATATGCTGAATTGAAGCCGTTTTGATATATATTGTATTACCGTACCAAGAACCTGGGCACAATTACACATAAAAGAGTTGAATAAAAAGCTTCATTAACTATAACCAATTTTAATCCCGATTGACGTAGGTTAGGCCTAGCATGGACATTAACCAATTTGAATAGTTCATGTCCGGTTGCCAGAATGTTCATTAAATTGTACAAAAGGAGCTCTAAATGTAACCTCTATTTAAAGGTTTGCTAAACATAAAACTGATTTGCATAGCCATAATATTTTCCGTTAAAATAATAGAACTTTTAAAATTAAATCTAAATTTAAATTTAAATCTCGTGTTACCAGAACATCTGTTAAAATTTAATAGATCATTCATTATTCACCCGTTAAAATAATAGACCGAAACAAATCCTTTTATAGCCTTAACTAAAAGTATGTTTTGAAGTTTTGAAAAATTTATTACAACGATTGTAGTCGCTTACTCTTTATAGTAAAGGAACGTTAGGCGTAAAAAGTGAAAAATGCCGAACGAGATCAGCAGTGAATACATTTTAATGCTTTCTTTTGCAATATTTCTCTCAAAACTACGTGAGGGATGTATTTCAAAATGGAAAGAGTTAGTATATTTGTTATTAAAACCCAACAGTTTGGCAATAGCAGAATAAAATTGCACTTGTAAGAACAATAGTTATGTAATACTAAAGGGCTTTGCTCGCCTACCCCAGTGGTGACTCACGTCGAAGAAAATGCAAACAGGTTATCTTATATAAATAAGCCTACTATTAAATTATAATATGTCTTATTTATTGTTTATTAGGATGTAACATAGTTGTTTCTTATTTTTAAATAAATTAATTTATTAAGGGTTTATTCTCTAGCTTTAAGGAAAGTATAACAATCAACTGTTTCTATGTGGATTGTTACATTTTCACAACTTCGCAGCTCCCGACAAAACGTAAATCTATAATACTTTTTCTATGTATGTTGGAAGAAATAAATATACAAATTTTCAGCTCACTAACCTTGAGGAAAATATAACCATTAATCTGTATTGTTTTAGGGGTTGTTATCAAATTTTCACCTCTTAGCAGCACGCGAAAAATGTAAATCTAGTTTACTTTTTCTATATGTCTTGTAAAAAATAAATGTACAAAATTTCAGATATCTAGCTTTAAGGAAAGTATAATAATTAATATTTATTGCTTTAGAGGTTGTTTAAACCCTTAAATCAAAATTAATTTTAGCCTATAGTATTTAGGGATAGTGTAGCTTTTTATTAGTAAACATATTATTCAATCGGTTCAGTAGTTCCAAAGATTAATTATTTATATTATTTTTGGGGTTGTTATCACATTTTCACCCTTTAGCAGCACGTTACAAAATGCTAATCTAGTTTACTTTTGCTATGTATCTTGTAAGAAATAAATGTACAAAACTTTAGCTCTCTAGCTTTAAGGAAAGTACAACAATTAATATTTATAATTTTAAGGGTTGTTTTAACCCTAAAATCAAAGTTAATTATATTTTATGTTACTCAGAGGTAGTGTAGCTTTTTATTAGTAAAAGTATTTTTTCAGTCGGTTCAGTAACTACTGAACTACAGAGATTACCCCTACATAAAAACAAACAAACAAATTTTACCACTTTATAATATTGGTATGGATAGAGAAGATTGATATGCAATTAGAAATTATGTAAAGAGTTGCATTTTGAAGTAGGCTAAAATCAAAATAAAACTAGACGGGGAAAACTGAGTGGGGGGCAACAGTTTTTAAATAGGGATAAAACATTAGAAAGGAGGTACAATGTACTGTATTTTGGAAAAAGTTCTTGGGTGAGACGAGAAGTCTAGGCAGAAATTCGAGGTGGGCGTCAAGGAGAGACCAGAGAGGCTTTGAGGGACGCCAGCCTATGTGGACATAGAGAGGAGGCACATGAACAAAATAGAGGTAAGGGCACAATTTGTGAAAGTTAGATGGAAACTTGTTTTGTTTAAATTCTGGTTTAGAATCAGTTTGCGTGGGTTTATGTATTGGAAGAGTTGTATGTTTTAAAAAGAATGCATATTTGGGGAGTAGAAACTTGAACTCAGTTTTGTAAGTAGAATAAAATAAAAGGTTTAGAAGGATGTTTATTGTAAGTACTTATTACATAGTGTAAAAATAAATGTATTTAGTACCATCAATTAAAATATATGTTTATATAGACTCGAATATAATGTATGATGTGTGATTGTAACTCTCTCACTAAAATTAAAGCCAAGCGAGTATCCACTTCGTAATAGGTGTTAGTTAAGGGTTGGCATTTGTACAGAGATTCCCCTAGTATTAAAGATATTTATTATCTTTAAATTTACTAATATGGTGGAAAACCTTTAATTTTCCACTGTTTCTCAGATAGTTTGTTACAAACTTTCAAGTTTAGTGAAATTGTTGCATTACACATTACATTTTCAAATCCCGTTTCAATAAGTTGAAGACATTCAATAAAATGTATTATTATCATTACATAAAAGAAAAAGAAAAACCATGTAAATCACTTAAACTGAAAGAGTAGTTTAGATTTGTGAGTGACTGGCACTACGAAAAAAAACTCTCATAATATATGAGCTATTCAAAAATATAAATCAATTGTAAACTTTGTGGCGTAACAGAAACTTCCGTCTCTAATTCGTGATATTGTCAACTAAACTGAATCAACATATATCTGGTTGGTTTGTGTCGAGTCAAATCAAAATGCATACCAATTGTGTAAATTATTCAAGATTGAATACTTGTACTACTAACAAATAATGTAGTTCTTGTCCTTATTTTTTTAAGGGTTGTTATCTTAAAACTTTCCAATTTCGAAACTAATAATCCTTATAATTATTTACATAAATTTTTTAGCATTATTTACTGCTCACAGAAAAAACAAAGTTCAAAATATTTTGGAAAATTTAAATCTTTTAAATACTGGTATTTCTTTACAAACAGAAATATCGGAATAATTTTGAGATTCTTCTAATTAACCGAAAAACATACTAATAATCTTAGGTTTAAATATTATTGTCTGTACTCTTTGTGATATTGAACTTTTATAAGTTTATTTGCTATTTCAAACTAATTATTTTTTTGTTTTCGAGAAATTCACCAACAATGATTTATCTGTTGAACTTTCAGTTATTATATGTTCACAAATTATCAACTTTGAATTTGAAATAAAACTCACAGTATGTCTAAAAGTTTCGATTTGCTGCGTTCTATCAAATACAAACGAAACACGGACAAACATACTCGTAAAACCAAATGGAAAATGTCCATCAACCTTGCTGCAGTCTATTTCTGCCTGTCGTTCGTCAAGAAGGGTAAATATTTGTTACAGAATCTATGTTATTTGAACCTTTATGTTACCATTGAAACTCATTCACGCAAAAAAAGCATTTGACTGTAAATAAAAAGTAGTAGATCTGTAACTCAAAGTATTTTAATAAACTTTTGAACAAATAGGAAACAAATAAGCGTGATCCCAAAAACGATATTAAGATTTTAATACCCTGATCGTTGTACTTTCAGAATGTTTGAATAAAAGATTTTAAAATACATCAATAAGAAAATAACTTGAAGTATTTATTAAACTGTTGCCCGTTAAACTTCTTTAAAACACGTTAGTTTTGTTAATAATGGAACGTACTTACAACCGATAAATTTAGACCAAATAATGTTACGTTGGTTTTGCCGAATACAACCTTTACCTTGTGGTGGTTTTCAAACGATAAATTTCGAATTAGGTCTATTCCTAAGTATTTATAGTTACTGTATTTACAATTTCAATATTTATGTTACCAAACGTCTAATTTTTAGTTGCCAACTTACCGCCTTTCCTAAAAACTATTATTTTATTTTGTTAAATTTACTATCAAATTTCATTAACTGCAGTAAATGTTTAATTAACCACCATTATATCCCCACTTGTGAACAATCGTATATA
>JAGFPH010007367.1:53622-66109 GCA_018207615.1 Philaenus spumarius | reverse complement strand
TGTTTACTGTATCATACATTTTTTTGTTTTCTTCATTTTTGTTTATGTGACCTATAAGTGTTCTTGGCATAAGTATTTGGGGTCGTCTTGATGCATTGTATATGTAAACATAATATTTATTTTCCTGTTGGGATATGTAGGCATGAATTTGTTTTTGTTCCCTTAAGTGCCTGTCCGTTTCAAAATCCATTATTTCGCTATAGTTTTCTATTTCTTGTACACGTAAACTTTGCCCTGATGCTATTTTAATTTGTTCGTTTGATCTTATTTCGGGGTGGTTTATTATGTTCTTATTTATTAATAATCGTATATTTTTTAAATTTTGGAGCCATGATTCATTCATTTCTATTTTACACTTTTGGTCATTTGAATATAGGGTAATATGTTTCTTATTGAAGTCTATTTTTGCTCTATTTTCTAGTAAGAAGTTATTGCCTAAAATAACTTTGGTATTTATTCCAGATGCAACATAAAATTTGTTAGTGAATTTTATTCCATTAATTTCAAATGGTAAGGTTATCTCTCCATGAATTTTTAAATTGTCGTCTGTAGCAGATTTTATTATTGTTTTTGTTTTAATTGTTATGGGTTTATTTTTGACTAGGTCATAATGACAGATTGAAACATTTGCGCCAGAATCTAAAATCGTTTCAATATCTTGATTATTTAATGTTTTGAACTTTATGTTAATTGTGCATACTCTTGAATTTTCATTTTTATTTAAAAATAATGTATTGTATACATCCCATGTTACATCCTTGTCTGATTTTCGAGACTTAGGTACCCCGTTTTGATTTAAAATTTGCTTGTGAAATGTGCTGAATGAGTTAAAGTCATTTTCTCGTTGTACTGCCTCTTCCAGTTCTATCCCGTTAACGCCTGGTGTCATCAAATTGTGTACGTGTGACTGACCCATGTTATCGTCCTGTACCGAGTATTGTGTTCCAACTGAAGTGCCTGGTATTTTGCTTGTGTCATTTGGATTACAGTATGCTTGTTTATATTTCTTTTGCCTTAATGAAATAGAGTAATATTTTCTGCCATTGAACTGCTTGTTGTTATTATTGTTTTGCCTAGGTGTACTTAAGTTAGGTATCCGTTTATTTTGCATGTTTAATTGTTGAAATTTGGTGTTAAAATTTGTATATTTGTGTTTTGGGGTGGTATAGTTATTGTTTTGTATAGTCTCCCCTTTAGTCCGTTTTTTATTGAATGATAGTTTTGAACATTTATTAGAGTAGCATTGTTGAGTTGAGTGGCCATTTTTTCTACATTTTTGGCAATACTTTTTATTTACATAGGTATAAGGCCTACATTGGTTTCTCGTATATTGAGGATAAGTATCCATTTTTAAATTGAAAGCACATTCTTCTGTTGTGTGATTGTCCATTTTACATCTGTTACAGTTATATTTTCTGAAGAAACATTTGTTTGATGAGTGATTGTTTTTATTGCAGATTGAGCATATTTGCCCTACACTGTTTTGGCCGTTGTAAAGTTGATAGCAGTTTATATATGTTTGTAGTGTTTTTTGATGCCTGTTGTCAAATCGTTGGTTGGTTTTATATTGAGGTGTTAGATTTTGGTTAAGTTTTTGAAATTTGGTTGGTTTGTGGCCATTTTGGTTTATATTTACTCCTAATGTGTGTATAATTTCTGTGAGTTGTTCTAGCTTTTCTGACATTTTGTTTAGGTTTTCAAAATATGTAGTACTCATGTTTTCGTTGGGTTCCATCTTTTTTAAATGTTTTTGCTTATTTAATGTCTGTTGAAATATTTGTAGTTCAATTTTTCTTAAATTTTCCTCTAACTGGCTGAGTGTTTTAGTTTCCATTTTTATAATGCGTTCGAAAATGTCTGGTTTTAAACCCTGTATTACGTGAGAAATTATTTGTGTATCATCTATGTTTGGGTTCATTCTTCTGCAAAGAGCCTGTATTTGTAAGTAAAAGTTTATGGACGTTTCTGATTCAGTTTGTGATTTGTTTGTTAAAATTATTTGTAAGTTTTGGCTCTGAGCTATTGGTGTGAAAAGATTTATTAATTCTTGTTTTGCTTTTTCCCATGTTATCTCCCCCTCTTGATTAATTTGTATGAAGTTTTCATACCAATTTAAAGCTGATTGTGCAAGATATGTAGGTAATAAAGTTATTTGTGTTTTTGGTGTCCAACCGTTTGCTCTCGACGCTACTTCATATCGAGATATAAATGTGTGTATGTCTTCTGATGGTAAACCACGGTATTGTGATGGTTGTATTAAGGGTATTTTTTCTTTCCTCTCCATTTCAGTTATTCTTTTTATTGGTTTTTGTGATGGGTAGTTTTTTTTTGTAAAATTTATTTATTCGTGTATGTTTATTATCTTTCCTTTGTTATATTTGTAAATGTTAGTGTTTATTAAATTAATTTATTACTACTTAAAATCATTTCTCAATAAAATCGAAATCATATACCAGATATTTGTTTTTCTTATTTTTCTAACCCTTATGCTATACACAATGTATTACTAGTCTCTGCAATTATATTCAGCCAATTAGCTTATTTTAAATTTAGGGCCTCCACCATGTAAGGTTACTATTTTGATTTGGGCGACTTTATCCTGTAAGGTTTATATTTATATGGGGGCTCCTCCAGATTCGACTTACGAATCAATCTTGCTTGGCTTGAGAGGTCTGATTCACAACTAATTGGTTGAAATAACTTCAGAGACGTTTGATGGTTTGAATTAAATGTATAATTGATAGTAAGATATTGTACATGACATATGATTAATTTAATGACTACACCTTTTCTACATTAATAACATTTAGAATTTTTTAAATTGAATTTATTGAATAAAAAGCTTGAATTAACATGATACTTAATTATTGAAATTTGTTCTTAAGAAATGTACAAATTATTTAATATACAATTTCTTAATGTTTAATTTCTCAAATCGTCTCTTCCTCTAAACTTTACTTCATAATAAGTTGCTGATTTTACTGAACTAATTTTACCAGGATATTTTGATAATTATTATTCGTAATGTATAATGTTGTTAAGGGAGACTGTACTATTCAATTACTATGCAGTCTCCTTAATATTTAACATATATATAACTTATCCTTTATTAAAATAGGCTAACAACTAAACATCGTATAAAATATTTGAAATTAAAAGTTTGATAATTAAGTTGACATAATTCCTTACTTTAAAACCTTATCCTAAACAGCAGTTTCTAACCCTTTTAATTGAATCGGAATCTCCTTTCAATTGCTTATTAGGTATTATTAAATCCTTGGCAGCTAATTCTCTATAAAGAAGACCCGACCAAATTGCTTAGTTATTGTTGCTCTAAAGCTATGAATTTATTTTATTACATTTATATTATTCCATTTAAAATTTGTTTATGATTTTATTTTAATTATCTGGCTATGATTTTGATTTTATTTAAATTTGCTTAACCTCGAGATCTGTCTTAACATAAATTGAAATTTTTTAATTTACTTACATGACATATTTTAGATTTTTCCTTTCACTCACTTTTAAACTGATACTATATATTTTATTGATTATTTTATTTAACACTTTATTGATATTAATTTATCTATATTCGCACATTCACTGAACACTATTTATCCACTGGTTCCTGCGATGCCTTTTGAAATTGGTGATTGATTTTAAACTGATTGATGATTTTCACTTAGTGAGTTCGACTTGATGATTGACTCTTATTAAATTTGATGATTGATTTTAAATGATTTTTGTATTTTAAGGTAAAATGTACTTAGTTTTTTTATAGCGGCTTTTAGGTTGAAATATACATTGTGGTGTGAAGCGGGCTTTTAGGTCTTGCCCGTTCAAAAGATGTTAGAAGAAGACCCCGCTTTTCTCGCTCTTGCCCTACTCCTGCTACCCCGTCCTTTTGAAAAACCGTTTGTCATTGGCTAAAGATTTTTCACTCATCTCCCTATTGGACTTTCATTTTTCTAAAAATTTGTCTATCTGTAAATTCTTGTAAAAGCATTCTCATGATATTCTGCATTGTTCGCTAAACCTATGTGAAATGCAATATGATTCTTTTCACTTGTTTCAGAGCAAGTTGTTCTAATGCTGCTGACTTGATTAAAATGTCTGGGAACGTAACCTAATAGTTTACACGTGTGTTACTAGTATCAGCTGTAATCTTTTAACTGTGTCCAGAGCAAAGATTTCTTCTTAACTAACTTAGGCCTACTTTGAATCTTAGAATCTTTCTATAATTTGTTTTATTTTAATTATTTTAGACTTTGGGAATATTGGTGTCTACCAATATATCCGTTACACCCTTTCTTAGTGCGCGTCTGGAGCCTATAAAGAGTATTAGTGGCAAATTTCATGTTTGTAGGCCTCGTGGTTTTTGAGAAACTGTGATGAGTCAATGAGTCAATGGTATTTGGCTTTTATAAGTATAGATAATTTATTGTTATCAACATTCCTTAGTTTAGATATTATTATACGTTTTTGTGACATCTCATTTAAAGTCTACCCGTTATTGGTCCGTCATTTGTTCAGTATATGCACAAAGAGAAGGTACCCACTACCATGGTAATAAGTTGTTTGTCGACATCTGTAGATTTACAGACCCAACTATGTCCGGCGTTTTCCTTATCAAGATGTGTTGCCAAATTATTGGTTCGGATTAGATGGAAGGCTGTAGAATCTGTGCGAATATAGGTATTTCTGGTTTAAGATTTTAAAAAGGTGTGTCAAATGTTTCTATTACTGGTATGACCGCATTAGCAGTTTTAGTGCCAAATTTAGCTCAGGTATATTTGTACTGGGAAATTTGAAGCTATACTGTGGTACATCGATACTTCTAACAGCCTATTACGGGCTAGTGTATCATTAATTCAACTATAGAATTCTTCTTTGAGGAAACTTATCAGTTCAGAATATGAAAAGAGTGTTTGTCTTGCAGAAAAGAGTCGTAAGGCTTATTGCGGGGCTAGATAAAACACTATTAATTTGTAAAACTATTTAAAGAAATTCCGTCTATTTAAATACCGTACTTTAAGTGTTGCGTTTTTTTTTTTTTTTAATTCAAGTGTGATATGTCCAAAATATGGATACACACAACTACAGCACCAGACAAGCTTGTGAGTGTCGTGCCAGAAAGCACAGGTTAAATTTACACAGTTAACTTCCCTCACAAGTTCGTGTAAAGTTCATGAATATTCTTCCTAAAAGCATTCAAAATTCACTAAACTACAGGATTTTTAAAAACAGTCTTAGGCAGTTTCAATTTCCTGGTCCTTTTGCTCGGTGTATGAATTAAAGCATCATGATCGTACTATTTTGAGATAGAGCTGATCTCTATTTACTTTCTCCCTCTATACCATAGTATATGGAAAAAGTATTGTATTCGTCAAAATTTTCGAGTTTGAGTTTTTGGTGGAAATATCCGTTTTGGGTCCCCCTGAACCTAAAAAAGTGGTTTTCGGAGTGATGTCTGTGTGTGTGTCTGTGTGGGGGTGTGTCTGTGTGGGTGTGTGTCTGTGTGTGTGGATGTTATCAGACCTAGAGCCTAAACCAGTCATCCGATTTTGATGAAATTTGGTATGGAGGTACTAATCCACGGTATCTCCAGGAGTTTTTTAATTTTCGTGAATTTTTGATTTTTAAGGGTAATTTTCCCATAAAAACCCTTAAAATAACGGAAAAATCAACTTTTCTCAAAAACGGCTATTACGATTTTAATTAAAATTGTATAGTTTATTAGGGACCTAAAGTACTATAAACTAAAAAATTTCAATCAAAATCGTTAGAACGGTTTTTGAGAAAAGTTGGTATTTCCGTTATTTTATGGATTTTTATGGGAAAATTACTCTAAAAAATGTATTAAATTCCTATAATGAGGGAGAAAGTATGTGTCAGTTTCCTGTTACCGTTTATTTTTTAAATGTGTTTTATCTTACTAACTTATTCTTACAGATTGTTTATTTATTCAATTTTGTGTTTTTATGTTATTAGTTACATATTTTTGTATATTTTTTAAGCTGGTTGTTGTTTAATTGTATTTTGTGTTGTAATGGGACCTGTTTTCTATAAATATTTGTTGTCATAAAAACCAATATCGAATAAATAAATAATTCGACCACGCAGCTGGACCGCTGACGTGAGTTGAGCAAATTTCCAAAATTAAGTTTATATGCAAATGTTTTAGGGTTTCAACCAACAATTTGGGAAATAGGTCTACTCACGAAGGCATTGATCAGCTGTCTGTGTGTACGCAATATATTAGTAGAATTTGTTTGCGCCTAGTGGCCTCGCGAATTTGCACAACTTGGCTTCGAACCGGGTGCTTTTATGGTATTTTACGTTTTGGTCGATTTTGGGGGAACCAAGCGAGCTATAAGGTCGCGTAAAAAACCAAAATAAGCAGAAAAACATCCTACATTTATATTTTTATAAAAAACTCTAAAAAATTTCATTTTCGTAGTAAATATCTAAAAAAATAGTTACTTCCGGTCAAAAAACGTACTTCCGGTTGTTGGATTTTTTGGCTAACAAACTCGTCCGAGCCACATAGACAACCAACACGTGTACCCAATTTGGACCAAATCAGACTTAAAATGCGGCCGCTTATAAAAAGACAGATATATATGCTTATGTATACATATGATTTTTTATGACCCCCAAAACGTGTTCTGGGGACCAAGATCGGTGCTAATTTGCTACTCCTGACCTAATTTTGGTCGATTTTTGAGGAACCAAGCGAGCTATAAGGTCGCGTTAAAAAACAAAATGTGCAGAATAACATTCCACGTTTATATTTTTAGAAAAAACTCTAAAAAAAAATCATTCTCGTAGTAAAAATTTCAAAAAATAGTTACTTCCGGTCAAAAATCGTACTTTCGGTTGCTGGATTTTTTTGGCTAACGAACTCATCCGAGCGACATAGACAACCAGCATGTGTACCAAATCGGACTTAAAATGCGGCCGCTAGAGTGCGAACACATATATCTATATATATAAAAGCCAAAACCCACTGACTCACTCATCACGATTTTTCAAAAACTACTAAACGGATTGGAATTAAATTTGGTATGTAGCTTCATCTAGGGCCATAGGTGCTCACTAAGAAAGGGTTTGAAAAAATTCGAAAATTTTTAGGGGGGTTTGGGGGGATCAAAGTTATTAAAAAACGACTTCTTCAAAACTACCAAACGGATTGGAATGAAATTTGGTATGTAGCTTCCTCTAGGGCCATAGGTGCTCACTAAGAAAGGGTATGAAAAAATTCGAAATTTTAGGAGGGGTTTGGGGGGGATCAAAGTTACTAAAATCATAATTTCAAATATTTTATTATTATGACAATAGTGCTTTTATTATTTAAGATCTATATATATAAAAGTCAAATACCACTCACTGACTGAACACTTAAAAAAAATACAATTACATTAAAAAGACTGAAAACACCAACCACCACGGGCAACGCCATACGGGACAGCTAGTATAGATATATATACATATGTATATATATGATTTTTTATGACACCCCAAAACGTGTTCTGGGGACCATGATCGCTACTAATTTACTACTCCTAACCTAATTTTGGTCAATTTTGGGGGAACCAAGCGAGCTATAAGGTCGCGTAAAAAAACAAAATGTGCAGAATAACATTCCACATTTATATTTTTAGAAAAAACTCTAAAAAAATCATTCTCGTAGTAAAAATTTCAAAAAATAGTTACTTCTGGTCAAAAAACGTACTTTCGGTTGCTGGATTTTTTTGGCTAACGAACTCATCCGAGCGACATAGACAACCAACATGTGTACCAAATTTGAACCAAATCGGACTAAAATGCAGCCGCTAGAGTGCGAACACATTTTAAATTTTGAAAATGGATAGATTTATATACATATGTATATATATGATGTTTTTATGACACCCCAAAACGTGTTCTGGGGACCATGATCGGTGCTAATTTGCTACTCCATTCCACTTACCATAAAATCCACTGCAATAGCTCATTTGTCCTATGGAAATTCGCTAATAATGCTTAACTTTAGGTTTTACTGGTAATAAGAGTTGATTAATATTGATCAAACGGTTATATTAGAAGAAAAACTTTAAACTTTATATGCTAAATAGATTTAAATTTAATTGGAATCAATTGTAGCAAGGAAATTCTCTTGTATTAAATTGAATATGACAGCAGAGGAAAATGTACTCACACGTTATTGTCAGCTGTAAAATGTCCGTCCACTCATTTACGAATAACATAAAATCTAAGATTTGCATGTGGAAACTAATAACGTCCTAGAAAGCTACAATTTTGTACAGGCTTTTCGTTTAAATTTATGCTCCTAGAGCTAATGAGAACGAGAAAGAAGCGTGACAAAAACACCTGGTTACTGTCGGTTTTTCCCGCTCGTTTGCTATTTTAATGCCGGTAGTAAGTACGATTGTAAAAACTTGGAAGTTGGTTTTTTTGACGTAATACAAATTGTGTAAGTGTTTAATTATCCAACGTTGGAATATTTGAGTGAATAACAACTCGGACATAAATTGAAACTTTTAAACAATGAAAATAATTCGTCCACGCAGCTGAACAGCTGGCGTGAGTTGAGCAAATTTCCAAAATTAAGTTTATAGGCCTATGTTTTAGGGTTACAACCAACAATTTGGGAAATATGTCTATTCACGGCGGTGCTGAATAGCTGCAAAATGTTTCGCACGCCATTCCGCATATTTTGAGTATCTTCTATACACAAAGCATTGCGTGCTTCGCACACCATTCCGCATATTGGGAGAATCTGCAATACACAATGTATTGCGTGCTTCGCACGCCATTCCGCATATCGAGGTTATCTTCATTACACAAAGCATTGCGTGCTTCGCACGCCAACACCCGTATTGGAAATATCTTCAATACACAATGCATTGCGTGCTTCGCACACCATTACGGATTTTGGAAGTATCTTCAACACACAAAGCATTGCGTGCTTCGCACGCCAACCAACGTGTTGGGAGTATCTTCAATACACAATGCATTGCATCTTCGTACGCCAACCCCACGATAGAATCCACCATATGGCTTTGAACCGGGTACTTATATTAGGAGTATTTTCAATAAAAAGTGCATTGCGTGCTTCGCACGCCATTTTGCACTTTGGGAATATCTTCAATTCACAATGTATTGCGTGCTTCACACGCCTACCCCACGGTAGAATCCACCACATGGCTTTGAACCGGGTACTTCTATTGTATTTTACGTTTTGATCGATTTTGGGGGAACCAAGCGAGCTATAAGGTCGCGTAAAAAAACAAAATGTGCAGAATAACATCCTACATTTATATTTGTAGAAAAACTCTAAAAAACCCATTCTCGTAGGAAAAATATTCAAAAAATAGTTGCTTCTTGTCAAAAAATGTGCTTCCAGTTATTGGATTTTTTGGCTAACGAACTCGTCTGAGCGACGTAGACAACCAACATGTGTACCAAATTTTAACCATATCGGACTTAAAATGCGGCCACTAGAGTTCGAACAAAATATATATGATTTTTAATGACATCCCAAAACGTGTTCAGGGGACCATGATCGGTGCTCATTTGCTATTCCCGACCTTAGGTCTTACCATAAGGGCCACTGTAATAGCTCATTTTTCCTATGGAAATTCGCTAACTAGAGGGAACACCGGCGTGCTCTTGTAGTAGGAACATAAAAACAGGTGTTTTCAAATAAGAAATTTTAAATTGATCAATGTTTTTATACAGTTCTATTTAGAACTAAATTACAAAACCTTTTTACATTTATTAAAAAAATTACAATAAAATGTTTACTATTTTTTATGTAGGCCTAAAGTTGGACTTTTTCCTTTCCTTACTGAACATGCTTGTTTCTTGAGCTAATAACTTTGTTAATTTGACTTCAATCATTTTTTTACTGGCATATATGAATTCAATGAACCTTTATCTACAAAAATGCTACGGAACACTTTTGAATTGGTTTAGAATCTTATCTTCTAAAGCGAGAGATAATTGTCTGTCTGCTAAATGGATATGGAATCTCCGTCTAAGGATTTTTGATTTTTTGATTTTATATGGGGCTTTTGGCCACGAGAAATCGATTGGAAATGGTCACCAGTCTGGGAAAATTCGTTTTCTACGTCTTTTTATTAAATTAAAAAGTGAAATTTGTCCATTTTAAACAATAAAAAGCACAGCTGATGCAAATGTTTTCAATGTCATTACAATAATCATCTGTTTTCTTTTAAACGAAGCACAGCTGATGCAAATGTTTTCAATGCCATTACAATAATCATCTGTTTTCTTTTAAACTGTATTTTATTAGAGGTAAGCCTAATGTTGTATCTATTTATAGTTACCATGGCAACGAATACTTCTACTAAATAAACATACCCTTTATTTAGTTGTTTAATGTTATAGGCCTAACCTAAACGATGTTCACGGAAATTTGCAATAATAGTTATTGACGTGAGCGAACTAGGCCCTGCTTACAATCGAGCTTTAGCTCGGTCTCCTGGTACTAAACGTATAAAAACATAGTTAAAATGTAAACAAAAACTTGGACGATTTTTAACAAATTTGAAGTTTACGGTCATTTTGTGAGCTTTCCGTTAGAGATACAGAACAAAATCAAAAATACAATTCTGCAAAATATTTTTAGTTTTTAAATTCGACTTGCGGTTAAGCCACAAATTGGCTCTGGAAAAAAGCTTACACTGAGAGAAACGGTGTGGCCGCCATTTTTAATTTATTTAAGGGGTTAAAAATGAAAATGGAAAAACCCGTATACATGCATCGCTCGGCCTAGGAATAAGGAACATTCATGCAAAAAATCATCAAAATCGATCAAGGCGTTTGACAGACAGAGAGACAGACAGACACACAGACGAAATGCTGAACGGTCGAGCTAAAACGGAGACCTCGCTTCGCTCGGTCAATTAGTTGTGCCGCCAAGGCAGATTGGAGGAGAAGTAGAAGGGATGACACGCCCATTAGGCCAGACACACTCCTAGTCTGCGCGAACTGTATGCGCTGTGTTACTAATGTAAATTGACTAATCACGTAGCCTCGACCTATATTAGTTAAAAATACGATGTGTAGCAAAATGTATAATATATGAAAGAAGACATCAGTTTATCAGTACAGACAGTCCAAGGTGTCCCCAATGCGAGAAATAAAAATATAACGAAGGGTTGTAAAGAGCCCAATTAACGCGTTACCACTTTAGCTACACTACCCTATTATTTAGCTTTGAGGGTGAAAGGGGTTGACTTCCTCTTACTGAACCTACGCTCGCTTTTATCCGATCCACCCCCTTCAAGACGGTTTGAAAAGAACTCCAAATTATGTCTTTGCATGTAGCTTCGTGTGGACTTTCAAAAACAGCAGTATAGAAATTAAAACGTCATATTTATTTCTTTAAAGGCGCGATGGATTCTAGAAATTTATTTTGTCCTTATAAAATAAATTAAACTAGTTTTTAGACCGCGTACAATATATTAATGAAATCGTATTTTTGTTGAGGACGTGCTCTGTAAAAATGTACTTGTCAAAACAGGGTCTGTGTAATTTACTTACCATTTTTTCCTAACCGTATATTAAAACGAAAAGATGTTAATCTAATTTGACTGTTCTTTTTTCTATTACTTGAGCATCCAACAGAGACTTGTATTGTATTTTTCCCTGTTTTTAAGTGGTGACTCGACACAGCTTCCAGGCTGAGGTCAAAAATATCCATAATTCAAAGTATACTATTTTCTGTTTAGTTTAGACTAGTTTTTAGCCAACTTCCATAGGAAAGATTGCATTGACTCTTATGGTAAGACCTAAGGTCTGGGGTGGTCTTGAGCACCGATCATAATCACCAGAACACTTTTTGGGACGTCATTAAAAATTATATATGTATACTGTGTTCACACACTAACGGCTGCCTTTTACTTCCGATTTGGTCCAAATTTGGTATATAGCAACCAATTGAATAAAATAACAGATAAAACAGCTGTTTGCTCCAATATTTCCATTAACAGCTAATTTCAAACTTTGAAGCAATTATTTGTATTTCTAACTTTCACGTTAGGTTTTTATTACAGTGTAGACCTGAGCCTTGCTGGTTCTTTTAATCTGTATTATAAAATATACAAAATATTTTGATTTGAACATTTAAAATTATTTACCATCTTAGCTTTGGGGTTATCCTTATATATTAATACGTAAACAGTTTTTTAGTGAACACAACTACTACCCTATTTCAGGAGCAAATTTAATGATTGAGTTGTCAAAAAAATCGTCTCTTTTCGAAGTTTTGCAATAAGGTTTTAGATGTCAGAAATTCTTATCCTTAATGGCGTGAACTAATCTCAAAGGTCGGGGTTTCCCCATAAGATTAACATCTAACGAAAATTTAAAAACCATTTCTGTACAAAACAGCTGTTTATAATAATAAGCAAACTAATCCAGCTGCTTTCGTGGATATAAATAATGATGTTTATTA
>JAGFPH010007367.1:39309-53522 GCA_018207615.1 Philaenus spumarius | reverse complement strand
CCTATTCCCAGAGTTTGGCACTTTACTTATGGGACACCCTGTATATTGTGTCGTTAATTTTAGCGTTGGCTGTATCTGCAAGTGTTGAAGTGTGGAAATAAATAAGCTATGTTGTTACACAATTTGATTGCTAATTAAATAAACAATAACAAATAAAATTACGTCTTGCATGAGTAAATGCAGAACATAATGTCGAAACTAATTATGTAGTGCCTGTGAAGGGATCTTTAATCAAACACGGGGCTTCGCAAGTTCGTTAAGAACGCAATATTTTCCTACTCTCAGCCCTCAAATATTGCGCACGAAAATATATTTTAAATCCATGCGATAAACTGCTTTTCCAAGTTAGGAGATAACTCACTAATTACTGAGAGTGGAACATTAATAAGAAATTAAAATGTTCAAGAGAGAAATGCTGAAAGTAGAAACTCTTTCAGTACGGCGTGGAAACAGATTAAGAAGGTCTGCGTAAGGCATGAGCTAAGATTTACTCCTTTTCTCTTCATTAGCGACAGCACAACTCCTGGTGTTAGTTAAATAAACAAGGTATCGAGGAAAAGAACGAGGAGGGATTGTGGAAAGTAGAGTAGGGAATACGTTGTTTTCTGGGTTAAATACATTCTTAATTAATATACATAGTGTAAAATATACACCTCGATATAATTTAAATCGATTGTTATATCAAAACCTCTGCATAACTGTTATAACACCTTTTCTGGTATTTAAAAACGTTGCCCCTTTTAAAAAGGGGGGGGGATAAAGGGGGCAACTTTAATAGTTTTAATTAAATTACAAGTGAAAAAACATGGACCAAGACCGGGATTTGAACCCGCGACCTTTACGATTCCGTCGTACCCAGATCACTGGGGGTAGCAAACTGAGCTACCCAGATCACTTCAGATATTGGTCGATATTATCTCACTTGTACGGTTTTACCGCAATGATTGAACTAACAGACTGAATACCTCGTGTATACGACATTGAAGACAACAAATTTAAAATAATAACACCTCTGTAAGCTGAAAAAAAATAAACGGTATCAGTTAACTGACACAAACTTTCTCCCAACTTATTGTAGTCAAAATAATATTGTTTTTAATAATTTTATTTACTACTTTTTAGAACAAAACAAAAAAATAATATTCTACCTACGTCAATCGTATAAAAAAGTTATTGTCCCAGGCGGGATTCGATCGCGCGACCTTTGAATTACTGGCCGTCCCCGCTACCGTTGTGCTACCTAGTGCGGCCGTCGCCGTGATGCTAGATTGACAACATAAACTTGTTTATTTTTTAACATTTCCCCATAATTATGAAACGCCGAAGTTTTGATAAAAGCGGGTGGTGTCATTTTGTTTGGCATCTTAAGCACTATAAATACTGAAAATTTGATCAAAATCGTTAGAGCCGTTTTTGAGAAATTTGCATTTTTGTCGTTTTTACTTTCTCCACCCTATACGTAGTATATGGAGAAAGTATTGTTTTTATTGGTTTTTAGGGGTAAATTACCCTTAAAAATTAAAAATTCCAAAAAATGAAAAAAACGCCTGGAGATATTAGGGTTTAGTACCTACATACCAAATTTCATGAAAATCGGACCAATAGTGTCCTCTCTGGTCGTGTATACATACTGACACACTGACAGACAGACACCACGTTAAAAACACTTTTTTGGGTTCAGGGAGCACCAAAACAAAAAATTCCACTAAAAATATTTTTGGGTTCAGGGAGCACCAACACAGATAATTGCACTAAACAATTTTTTTGGGGTTCTGGGAGCACCAAAACAGATAATTAAACTGAAAATTCAAATTCGAACATTTTTACGAAAACAATACTTTCTCCATATACTACGTATAGGGTGGAGAAAGTAAAAAGAATTAAGATTGTCTTCAATGTCGAATACACGAGGTATTCAGTCTGTTGATATCCAGGTCTTGGTCCATGTTTTTTTACTTGTAATTTAATTAAATATACCTTGCTAAAAAGGTGTGTAACCGGGGGGGGGGGGGGGGGGGGGAAAAATTTTTTTTTTATATGGCAACTCTTATCTTGTGGCATATTATTGGAAAGCTCTTTCAAACTATTAATTTATGTGGCAAGAAAATAAAAATCAGCTAACGCACTCGTTCGCTACACTCAAAAATGTTATTTTGTAAGTTATTTGTTTAACTTTATTTTATTTAAAAGACGGAGAGAGATATGCAAAATCTGATCTATGGACTGTTATTCACCGTCAGGTGTAACCATAGAAAACCTATTACAAAATCTTAACTTTTATTTACAAAAAGGACGCTTACAGGGAGACCTAGGATCGGGATTAGTCAATGAGTACCCAGAACATGTTTTGGGGTGTCATGAAACATTTTATATATGTGTACTAGCTGTCCCGATCCGGCTTTGCACGGATAGACGAATCAAAGTTAAATGTATATTAACTAAAACAAATATATCAATAAATATATTATGCACTATGTATTTCTTATGGGGATTTTCAGTACCTTTAACCCAACCAAACTCCCTTAAAATTTCTAATTTTTTTTAAACTTTCTTAGCGAATACCTAGGGCCCTAGAAAAAGCTACATACCAAATTTCATTCCAATCCGATCAGTGGTTTTTTTTTTTAGTAACTTTGACCAACAAAGCTCGTCCTAAAATTTAGAATGTTTTGAAAACCTTTCTTAGCAAACACCCAGGGCCCTAGAGGAAGCTACATACCAAATGTCATTCCAATCCGTTCGCTGGTTTTTGAGATTTCGTGATGAGTAAGTCAGTGAGTGCTATTTGGATTTTATATATATTATATAGATTGTTGAGTTCGCACTCTAACGGCCACATTTTACGTCTGATTTGGTCAAAATTTGGTGCACATGTTTTCTTTCTAACACGTCAGCAATACATCGCACAACCGTAATCAGGTTGTATGTCCGGAAATAACAATTTTTTATATTTTTCATACTAGAATAAACCTTTTTAAAGAGTAATCTAAACAAATATACATAGTAGAATATTCTGAAAATTATTTTTCACGACCATAAAACAGTCTGGTACTAACAAAAGCGATGAAAACGTAGAACACCATAAAAGTACCACAAAAAGCTAGTTTATCAGCTGCGAGCGAAGCGAAACAGTCCATAATCCCAAAGTCGAGGGCGCAAAGTCGAGACCCAAATTCGCAAACCCGGGGCTGGAGCAAACAAATTCCACTAATATATTTCGTACACGCTAGCAGCTATTTAGCAACTTCATTGGAAGAGCTACTTCCCAAACAGTTGATCGAAACACATAAACTCAATTTTGAAAATTCGCTCAACTCAGATCAGTGGTTCAGCTGCGTGATCGAATCATTTTCTTATGGGATTACCTCAACTCAAGGATAATTTGCCAATATCAACATAAAGTAGCGGAGCACTTAAGAACTCGAATTTAGAGGCAACCCCCTGATGCTAATCCCCTAAGAGATAACCGCTAGAAAGATCAAAAACTCCCGAGAACGGCTTAGGCAGTGTATCGTTAATAATACCCGCCATCTAAGTGATATTACTTTCAAACCGTAAATAAAACAAGTATTTCTCGAAAATAAAAGCATCCACAAATTAAAGAAAGCAGACGCGATACTGACGACAGAAGTGAAAACCGTAATGAATGTAAATCGTTGGTCATATTGGTTTAATCTGAAATTTGATTATTTTAACACTACCAAGTAAACTATTTTAACACAACTTACGAAATGAGGAAGCACAATGCCCATTCCAGAATTATTACCAAGTAAACTATTTTAACACAACTTACTAAATGAGGAAGCACAATATCCATTTCAGAGGAATTAACCAAGTAAACTATTTTAACACAACTTACGAAATGAATAGCACAATGTCCATTTCAGAGGTATTATCAAGTAAACTATTTTAAAACAACTTGCGAAAATGGGGAAGCACAATGTCCATTGCAGAGGTATTACCAAGTAAACTATTTTAAAACAACTTGCGAAAATGGGGAAGCACAATGTCCATTTCAGAAGTATTATCAAGTAAACTATTTTAAAACAACTTGCGAAAATGGGGAAGCACAATGTCCATTGCAGAGGTATTACCGAGTAAACTATTTTAACACAACTTACGAAATGAATAAGCACAATGTCCATTTCAGAGGTATTACCAAGTAAACTATTTTAACACAGCTTACGAAATGAGGAGGCACAATGTCCATTTCAGAGGAATTACCAAGTGAACTATTTTAACACAACTTACAAAATTAGGAAGCACAATGTCCATTTCGGATGTATTATTAAGTAAACTATTTTAACACAGCTTACAAAATGAGGGAGCACAATGTCGATTTCAGAGGTATTATCAAGTAAACTATTTTAACACAACTTACAAAATTATGAAGAACAATGTGTTTTTCAGATGTATTACCAAATAAACTATTTTAACACAACTTACAAAATGAGGGAGCCCAATGTCCATTTCAAAGGTATTACCAAGTAAACTACAATAGAACTCAAATTATGCGGATTAACACCGGACCCGACACGGATAATCAAAAATCCGGATAATTGGATTTTCTCGAATAAAAGCCGTTTTTAGGAGAAAAATGTAAACAAAACACAATAGAGAATATTTACGGTATTTATTATGGAAAAACAATATCAATGACAATGTTTACATTACGTAATATTTACAAACAATACTAAATCACTGTAAAATACATTATCTTTTTAACACACCAGGCAGAGTCTGCTGTTTTGCTACCTTAAATCGATTCCGCGCCGCCAAGTCTCGCATCCGTTTGACTATGTTCTTATTCAAATCTGATCCGGATAATTGGAGTTATACTGTATTTTAACAGAACTTACAAAATGAGGAAGCACAATCTCCGTTTCATTGGTAGCATGCATGTACTTTACATCGTGATTCGATTGTGATACGGTATGGTACGGTGCGCTAGATTTCATTCGAATACCCACGCAAAAAGGGCCGAAAAGACGTTTTCACTTCAATAAATTATTTTGTAAGGTTTTTATTGCCCTTTAAAATGTTGTACTTCAAATGACGCACCCTGTTCACACAAAAAAAAAAACAATATCGTCCCATATTTTTGAATATTTTTACAATAACTCACGTGTTATTAAAAGATAACATGAAGGAAACGTTGGACGCTAACGCTACGAAAATATTTATCTTAGACCTGCGGGACTTGCGAAGCGCGCTCTGGGGGGTTCAAGTTTAATTAAAACGTGTGCAATTGTCTCAGTCTGAAGCTGATTCGCTCTCTTTCTTGGCAACCTTTTTTTTACTTTTAATAAAAAAAACTAAGCTAAATTACTCCCATCTGGCTGCCAATAAAACCTGAAATTGTATTATTCTTGGGTACGTTTCGAAAGAAACAGATTCGATTCAATTATAATTATCTATACTAATATTATAAACAGGTAAAATTTTTTTGTTTGTATGTAGGGGATAGTCTCTGGAACTACTGACCGATTGAAAAAAATAGTTTTATTAATAAAAAGATACAATATGCCTGAGTAACATAGGCTATAATTCATTTTGATAATTACATACAAACAAAAACATTTTACCTCTTTATAATATTAGTTATAGATATAGACTATAGACTCGATATATTTTGCAAAAGAAAACCTATTAAAAACATGTGCATCGTATGACCCAATTTGGATGCAAAATAAGGGGCATTTGTAAAACAATGCAGTTACATAAAGTAAGAAATGTATATAGCCAAAGCTCCCAGCCAATTAGGACGACTGGAAACTAGTAAATAAAGGAAATTGGCAGCAAAACTAGAACACGAAATTGACATAGAATGTGCTCGTAAATTTGTTTTCTTGTTAATAAAGTCATTGCATATTTAAAAACAACCTTTGCGTGGAATTGTTGGCTACACATTTTATAGAACTGTGTGCATTGTATTTGGACGAACGTCGCATATGCAATTGTCCATTTATATGAACTGCACATTTAATTGTATTGTCTTTTTCCAATTTTATATTTAAACGAAATGGTCTTTATTATGAACTTTTATAGGAAATAATAAATTGGCGATTGGTTTAGAATAAAATAATACGACCACGCAGCTGAACCGCTGACGTGAGTTGAGCAAATTTCAAAAATTAAGTTTAGAGGCCTATGTTTTAGGGTTTCAACCAACAATTTGGGAAGTAGGTCTATTCACGACGGTGCTGAATAGCTGCAAAATTGTTCCCACGCCATTCCGCACATTGGGACTGTCTTAAATAAACAAAGAATTGCGTGCTTCGCACGCCAACCCCTGTGGGATATCTTCAATACACAATACATTGCGTGCTTCGCACGCCAACCCTACGGTAAAATCCGTCACATGGCTTTGAACAGGGTACTTCTACGGTATTTTACGTTTTGATCGATTTTGGAGGAACCAAGGATTCTCTTGGGAACCGAGATTTTGGGAACCTATAAGGTCGCGTAAAAAAACAAAATGTGCAGAATAACATCCTACATTTATATTTGTAGAAAAACTCAAAAAAACATTTATTCTCGTAGGAAATATCTCAAAAGATAGTTACTTCCAGTCAAAAAACGTACTTCCGGTTGTTGGATTTTTTTGGCTAATGAACTCGTCTGAGCGACATAGACAGCCAACATGTGTACCAAATTTGGACCAAATCGGACTTAAAATGCGGCCGCTAGAGTGCGAATACATATATATATATTTATTTATAAATATGTTACTTACGTCGTCTCATACACACTGGTTCTTTTTTCCCAACCGGTTTCGCTGCTTCAACTATATATATATATATACAGTGTGATTGAAAAGTCCCGGAACGGTGTAATATATTTTTTACAATTATAGATAAAGTAATGAGACTTGGTACTGTATATCAATAATAGCCATAAATGTCTACTCTTTTAAGGTATTATCACTTTTTTATCCCTTAAGGGGGACGGCCCACGAGGAGTCAGACAAAGTTCTTAAATAGCAGCATAGGTCGAGTTTGGTATCAAATTAAAGGTCTTAGTTAGTAGAACACATTGCCGCAAACCGGACTTCGAAAGTTCCACTCTAACCAAAATGGCGGCCCTAAACGTGTTGAAATAAATTGACATAGAGTTGCTAATATCTCGAAAAGAAAGAATTTTTAGAAAAAATTTCGAGAGACAAAAAATGTTTATTTCAAAGTGCTTGACCTAAACAAAGTGCTCCCAAATCAATTTCGTAAATTTTATTATTTTATTTTCTAAGATGAAGGAGTAAAAATAAAATTTACGAAATCGATTTGGAAGTAATGTTTTAGGTCAAGCACTTTGAAATAAACATTTTTTGTCTCTCGAAATTTTTTCTAAAAACTGTGTATATGATTTTTAATGACATCCAAAAACGTGTTCTGGGGACCATGATCGGTGCTCATTTGCTACTCCCGACCTTGCGTCTTACCATAAGAGCCACTGCATAGCTCATTTTTCCTATGGAAATTTGTTAATAACCTGCTATATGGGGACAAAATAAGTAAGTTCTTATTTTCTTAGTTTAGTACCGGCAAGTTGCAGTGTACTAGGGACAATTAATTAAATGCGACACTCTAGTCTATAATTTACAATATCAATTTCTACCGTCAGACAGAAAACTCGCGTAATTCCTCGCAGATGAAAAACCCTGTTAAAGCCTAATCCAGACTTGCAAACAATGCTCTCAAACTAATGTATGTCAACGATATCCCTGTACAATAATACAAAGAATAAGCTATCCGCCAAGTTAAAGAACTGAATGAAATTAAAGCAGCTCTTGTTGGCATTAAAAGTTTTCAAATCCAAATAACATAAAAACAGAAGTTTCTACAAAACATTACAGAGAATAATTAATATGAGCATGTATTGTGTTCAATCAAAAAATGCATATTTTAAAGAAACCAGACAATATATGACAGAGTAGCCCAATAAAGCACGGTGAAACTATATTGATTGAACACAAAACGAGCTCAAAAAAGTTATTTTTTGTAAATTTTTGTGGATACTCTCGTTTTTCTGTTATTTGGATTTGAAAACTTGTAACGGCCGCCATTTTGAAAGGTTACAAGTTTAACACATTTTTTAAGGGTGTTCGCAGAAAATTAGTTTTTGAGAAGAAAACTGAGATCGAATTGGACTTTTCTGCAAATCCACGACGTCTGATGTTACAGTATGTATAAACTTCAACTACGTAAATTGTAAGTTAAATTTAAGACCATATTAGGTAATTTTCTTTGTAATTTTGTAACTTTTGTTTTGAAAAATAAATCATAATTGCAATATAAACGTAAATATTTGAATACTAGGGGAAACCCGTGCGTGCATAAACTTCAACTACGTAAATTTTAAGTTAAATTTAAGACCATATTAGGTAATTTTCTTTGTAATTTTGTTTTGAAAAATAAATCATAATTTCAATATCAAAGTAAATATTTAAGTACAATGGGAAACCCCTGCGTGCTTCGCACGCCAACCCCATTGGTCCCTTTTACACACATGTTTTATCATGTTATGTTTTCTGTATAATAAAGGTGTAGGATTAATGATAACCACAAGCTAAGATGGTAAAATATGTTAAATGTTCAATAAAAATTGTTTCGTATATTTTATAATAGCAGTTATAATAAAATAAAGATTAAAATTACCAGCGCAAGGCTCAGGTCTACACTTTAATAAGAACGTAACTTAAAACTTAGAAAATCAAACAACTGCTTCAAAGTTTGAAATCAGCTGTTAATGGAAATATTAGAGTGAACAATTGTTTTACCAATTTTTACTTTCTCCCCCTATACCATAGCATATGGAGAATGTATTGTATTCGTCAAAATTTTCGAATTTGAGTTTTTGGTGAAAATATCCGTTTTGGGTCCCCCTGAACCTAAAAAAGTGGTTTTCGAAGTGATGTCTGTGGGTGTGTCTGTGGGGCTGTCTGTGTGTGTGTCTGTGGGGGTGTCTATATGTGTGTGTCTGTGTGGATGTTATCAGACCTAGAGCCTAAACCAGTCGTCCGATTTTGATAAAATTTGGTATGTAGGTACTAATTCACGGTATCTCCAGTCATTTTTGTGAACTTTTTATTTTTAAGGGTAATTTTCCAATAAAAACCCTTAAAATAAAGGAAAAATCAACTTTTCCCAAAAACGGCTATAACGATTTTGATTAAAATTTTATAGTTTATTAGGGACCTAAAGTACTATGAACTATAAATTTTTAATCAAAATCGTTTGAGCCGTTTTTGAGAAAAGTTGGTTTTTCCGTAATTTTATGGATTTTTATGGGAAAATTACTCTTAAAAATAAAAAATTAAGTTCCTATAATGAGGGAGAAAGTATGTGTCCGTTTCCTGAAACCCTTTATTTTTAATCTTTTGGTTGTTATGGTAATGAATGACCTGGACCTAGGCCTAACCTAAGAATGTTGTCCGACTAAATTTACAAATATTGAAATACAAAATGGTTTTATCAAAATTAATTATAGCCTATGTTACTCAGGGATAGTGTAGCTTTTTATTAGTAAAACTATTTTTTCAATCAGTTCAGTAGTTCCAGATATTACCCCCTACATAAAAAAAAAACTTTACCTCTTTATAATATTATATAGATGTAAATATATGTTTTTAAGTAGTATTTAATGTGAACACAGTCGGTACTTGGTGAAATTCCATAATTCATATTTATGTGTTAATATTTTTACCTTAATTTTTAAGTAGTGTTTGGACAAATTTAGTTTTATTATCCATGTAATTGGCAATCCCTGCAACAAAAATCCTGCGTACGCCCTTGTACAAAACCCAATGTTTAAATCTGGATGAAAGTTTTGCGATTGCAACGTAGTCTGTATTTATAGCAAACAAGTTTGGCCATATTAGTTGCCGGAAGTAAAACCCTGTTTAAAAAGAAACCGAAACAATACAAACAAAGATGGCTAAATATATTCCTAAGTCGGGGAACTGTGTAATTGGAAAGGGAAAAAGTTTGAGTACAATTTGCGAACTCGGTTTGTTATTAAAACTTGACTTCCCCCCGTGGATCCGCCCAACTGCGAAATTACAGTCGTCTTTATCTTCAGCCTCTTCAATCATTCAGCTTCCGCATAACTCGGCAAATTACCGTTATCAAGTGGAATATCTGCCTCCCGGTGTATTAAAATGTCGGAAGTATCTAGGTCTGCGTAATTTATTACTAGAAAACATATTTATTCCTCAAACATTATCAGCACAGATGAAACTGACCAGTATTCGTCGGAAATTATGAGATTAGTTCATCAAAAACACAAAACTAACCAAATGAAAATACAATAGAACCTCTTTAAACCGAACTAATTATAATAATAATAGCTTTATTGCCGTTTAAAACATAATACATGCAATAGGCAACAGTCATATTGGATTAGAGAACAATACATCATTTCACACTACAAGTACATAATTATATATCAACCAAATCACAAACCATGAATTCCTCCACCGAGTAGAACATCTTTTGCTTAAGCCATTTTTTACTTTCTCCACCCTATACGTAGTATATGGAGAAATTATTGTTTTCGTCAAAATTTTCGAATTTTAATTTTTAGTGGAATTACTGTTTTGGTACTCCCTGAACCCAAAAAAGTGGTGTTTTGGTGATGTCTGTCCGTGTGTCTGTAAGGATGTATACAGAGCTGGAGACCATACCAACCGTCCGATATTGATGAAATTTGGTATGTAGGTGTAGTTCTGGAATATCTCCAGGAGTTTTTTCATTTTTTTTAATTTTTGATTTTTAATGGCTTTTACCCCACAAAAATGGCAAAAAAATTAGAAAAATCAAAATTTCTCAAAAACGGCTCTAACGATGTTGATAAAATTAGCCTTATTTGTAGCCCTTAAGGGTCGGCTATAGCTGTCGGCCATGTTGGCTGATACTCCATAAGACCAATGTTAAATTAAAATCCAAATTTTTCCTTTATTTTTGATCGGAAAATTATAAACGATATGTCATTTTAAAGCTATGGTCAATATGCATGCAAATGGCTTTTTAAAAATTAAGAAAAATATTTTGTTTAATATTTATTAACAATTTAAAACATTGATTTTTAATATTTTTTTATGTTGTCACTATTAATTATAGCGAAAAACTACCAAGCCATTCACCTAAAGAATTTCGTCCCCATGATTTTGGTATTTTTTTAAAACGCTATTTGAACAATTGCGGGTTTTTAATGGATTTAGGCTGAGCAATGTCCGTGTAACCTACCGCCGCTATAGGGTGATTTTAAATATTTTTTACGTTGTAACTATTAATTATAGCGAAAAATTACCAAGATGCTACCGATCCAAAATTCGGATGAAGAATTTTGTCCCCAAGAGTTTGGTATTTAAAAAAACGCTATTTGAATAATTGCGGGTTTTAAATGGATTTAGGATGAGCAATGTCCGCGTAACCTACCGCCGCTATAGGGAGTCGCAGGTTGCTTTCTGTTTTACTAGAGCCGACCCTAATGTACCCTACCATATAAAAAAACCGTATCTTTCTAAAAATTCTTTTTTGGGTAATAATAATAATAATAACTGATTTTTGGGAGTTTTGGCCGAAAAAGGGGATGTTTTTCAAAATTTTTCAGAACCTTTTTTCGTGTATCTATACAGGCCTAATTGACATGTTTGGTGCAAATTTGTTCGAAATCAATAGAATATAGTTTAAATAATAATATAATATGGATGTGTGTTACATGTATCTAATATTTTCCATGGTAACATTTTCCTACTTTTGCAATTCTAAATAACCACCTACTATGCTATTCTTGGGAAGGTATAAAGTTTCAACTGGGAGAAAATATGTGGCAGTTATCAGGTACCGTTTATTAATTACATTTTTGAAGGTTTTTCCTGGCAAAGTTCTTATATGCAGAGGCAGTTTATTAAATAGCATATACAGTTGGTAATAATAACTCTCATGCGTTTTAGATAGTCTTACTAGGAGCTATAATATCACATTTGTTTCTAGTATTGTAACCATGTCTCTCATACTGATTATCAAATTGTAATATATTTTGTTGGGTATAAATTAAGTTACAATATATATATAGGCAAGGCTAATTCATAATCCCAACTTTACAAAAACCGGGTTTACAGATTTGTCCATTTGACAACCCAATAACGAGCCCTTATAACAACCCTTGTAGCTTTTTTTGCAATATAAAAACTCTCCCTGAAGGACCCAAATTGCCCCAGAGTCGTACACCATACATTAGCATTGAATGGAACAAGGCCATAGTAGGCCTATATTAGAAGAAGTACTTCCGAACTAACACACTGCTTTAATTTTCTTAATAAATAAATTACCCTAGGATAGTTTTATGAAAAGATTTACACTCTTTTCCAATAGAGTGTGGTTAAACGTGAAGCTAGCTTATATGTTCGGTCTTGTCTTCATTAATTTTAAGATTACTTGCCGAATACCAAGTCACTGCAAGTTCCATAGAGTTATCAAGTTTAGCACTAGCTGTTACAGGATCCTTATGTGGACTAAGCAGAGTCGTGTCATCCGCATATAAAACCGAAAAGGATGGAATATTACTGTGAAAATCATTTATAAAAATCAAAAATAAGAAAGGCCCCAAGACAGAACCTTGAGGACTCCTGCTACAACATCCATGCAGTTGTTGACCGATACTATTTGTTTTCTGTTCGTAATTAGAAATGGGGGGGGGGGGGTGAAATTGGACTATCGAATCGTTAGGAATACAGAACATATTGTGCTTTTCACATAACCTAACTTCTAAAATGTGGCTAAAATAGAAAAATAAGAAATACTTTGCAATTTAAACATTGATTATTTAAATAAAATAGTAGACATACAGTATATTTATGGTAAACTTAGTATGCATAATATGAGGCCTACAGTAGAAATAATTCAAATTAATATTTTAAATTTCACTCCTATCCTAAGGCGTTCGGATTAGATGACGTTCGGATAAAAGAGGTACTGCTATAAATACGTTTCAAAGGCTAAATTTTCTTTCTTAGTTTCAAGCAGCGCCTTACGTTTCTAAAATGTTCTGCTAATGTCTTAGGGTTTTGTGGTGACAACGTAACCTTACAGTTTAGTGCTATACGTCCGTCTGTGTGTCACAACTAGTGGCTCCTAAACTTGGGCTACCATTTATGATGGAATTTTCCTAATTCAGTTAATTCATTGTGAACCAATTTTAAAACACATGTTTTTTTATCAAATTTAAATCTGAAAGTAAATTGGAAACACAGTAAGTTGATCACGCACCTGAACCGGTATGGGAGTGAGCGAATTTCCAAAATTAAGTCTATATGTTTTAGGGTTTCACCAACTGTTTGGGAAATTGGTCTACTCACGAAGGAGTTGAATAGCTGCCTACGTGTAGTAAATATATTGGTAGAATTTGTTTGCACCTCAGCCTCTAGACCGTGATCACGAGTTGGTTCGTTAGGTTCGCAGCGAGTTTATTTTCCGAGTTTGCATCCCGGCGAACGGCCTAGGATCAGAAGAATGTGTTTTGCAGTACAGTAAACAATCATCAATATTTTTCAATACAAAACAATCGCATATTTTTTAGTATAGTAAACAATCGCTAATATGTTCCCAATATTGAAAACAATCGACTAAATTTGTTTATAGCCCAGTCGGTGTAGGTTTCAACTACCAGTAATTTGCAATACGGCTGATTTTTTTTTATAAGTGCATTAAAGTATGTAGATTAACATAAAAAAAGTTTACCAGTCTATCGATTTCCCAAAGTCGAAAAAAATCGATTATCATTTTTGTTTCGATTATCCTTAATATTTCGAGCTGGGATGAAGATAAGAGGAAAATAAAAAATACCACCGTATAGGGGAGGTATTTTTCAACAAAAAAGGTCATATGTAATTATTTAGTCCGAGCAAAGGTTTGTCACGGAAAAAATTCGATAATGCAGGTATGTATTTTGCAGCCGGGGAAATCACTAAAAGGGGACATCTTATTCATATATGAAGCGTTGGCTCATTCTAAATTGGCCGAATTTTAATATATCGAACTGAAACTTGACATAGGAGTTAAAATATATATTTTAAACATTTATGCTGAGTCTCAGCTTGTTATCTTGAAAATAACCCGATCTAGGAGTCGATTTCGATTATCGGTTTTAGGAGTACCGGACTCACGAACTAATTTCAATCTATTCCAGTTTCGTCAATTTTTGGAATATCAACA
>JAGFPH010007367.1:22792-37726 GCA_018207615.1 Philaenus spumarius | reverse complement strand
CCAATATGTTTGCAATGTAGAAACAATCACACTTAATTTTTCAGTATAACAAACAATCGCCAGTATTTTTTTTCAATATAGAAAGCAAATGCCTAAAAGTTTTACTCAAGTCTTCTAAAACACATCCATGTTATTGCATATACCTCCAAATGTTCCAATTGTGTGTCAACTTTTATTACGTACATAATTTTTACGTTTTATTAAACATTTTCCAAATTAGTGTCTCGAAATTTGACTAACCCCTAAAGAAATACTACTCTGTTTATCTACAGCAAAGTTAATTTTAGTTTTACCATGTCCGCTCGGGTAAATGTTTAATCACAAACTACAAGACTACCTGCCCAGTGGGCAAAACACAAAAGGTTTACGAGGCGAGTTATTTTATTTCGCTAAAGACAAAGTAATATAATTTGACATCGGTTCATTTAACTTTACAAAATGTCTTTGTCCTTTGCTTTACAACCTCTTTGAAGCCTCAGGGTGAGTGACGCTCGATTAACCTCGGTAAGGATTTCACTGCACTCACATTCAGCCAATTTTGTAAAAGAATTAATATTCAAGAGGAAAACATGGGGATTTGTTTAGAATCTACCTCTTTAAGCGCTCTGAATATTATATCTGTTTTGAAACAGTAGCGTTTTAAATTGTAGGTACAAGTTTCTGAAATATAAACAGGGTTATTCGCACAATGTTCCGAGCACTTTTTTAGATGATTCCGCTCGAAAAAATAATGGAAAAATATTGTGTATGCTTGACCACATGTTGAAAGTAATAACTTCTATGACTGATTTATATTTTTATCAGTATTAATATTAGAGGAGAATAAGGGTTAACAAATTACACAAGTCAAAAAATATCACATATATTATTTCTCAAGGCCATTTTTTGTCGGTACGCCATAATTTCCTTAATACATTATGAAATTACATGAATAAGGCATCATTTTAAAGCTTTCCTTAACTGCTACACCGGAAAAATATACAAAATACAATTATACGAAAAAAAAAGACATAAAGAATCTGAAAGTAACAGTGATGTAAGATCAAGTAAGTTGTACGGATATTTTCCTGCGTTGGCAACACTGACGATACAATACCCAGCTGGAGAGCTGCCGTTACACCACTACATTGCTATTTTTAATTAATTGTAAGCGTGGTTATAAACAGCATTGTGGATACACCTATTTGTTGTTGTTTACCTCCTGCAAGTTGGTAAGTTGTTTAAAAATATATAATAACAGTAAAAAAATATTTCTCTTTAACATGGATTTAAATTAATAAAACACTGTTAGTAAGTTAGAATGCAAATGCTTCGCACGGTTCAGCTAGTTACATCATATTTTGAAATTGCATAATTAATTATTCAAATAACAAATTATTCTTAACTCCTAAAAATTGTAAGTAGGTAATTTAAGTATATTTTCAATTATCAGTAAATCTGCAGAACATTATATTTAATATATTTTCTCACATTATACATAACAGATTTTTATACAATTTTAAGGGTGTGTATAATCTAATTATATCAAATTAAAAATAATCAATATGAAAATTAACCATATTCCATTGATTTAAAAAAAAAATCCGAACCACAAAACAAGGAGCAAAAACTATAACTAAACAACTAAATTGTAAGTTAAGTTTAATACCTTACCCTTATGTACATTTCGATGACATGGTCATCATCCTCAGAGGGTTTTAACACTACTAAAGTATACATAAAATATTACAACCTATATATACTGTACACGCCCTCCAACCCACTCCTCCCCATACCGGTTAATCCAGACCGACCTGGTGGGGGTGGGGGAATGGGAGGAGCCACATTAAATCTACTAACATGTATCTATTATTAACAATAAAAACCAATTTAACAATAAATTATAAAACTATTAAATACAAAAAATAACAAACTATTCCATTTGTTTAATTCAAAATAGAGTAAAGACTTCAGCTTTGCCTAAAAAAATGTAATATGGTTTTAAATTTCTTACAGTTTATAAGAAATTGTAGAAACGTTAAACATTTTAAGAATTGTTAATTGTTTAAAATTGTTAATTTCTTAAAAATTATAAATAAATATTGAGCTTGACTTGTGAGAAGATATACTTGATAGAATAATCTTAGAACACAAAATCTCACAACTAATACGTTTATTAACTCAAACGCGTTTCAACGACAAGGTCGCCATCTTCAGTGATGCACGAGCTACAATAGTCAAACTATAACCAATGAATACATAGTTTCTGTATTCATTGCTATAACTAATCTTACAGTGCTCCATCAGAATTCAAAGGGGCGTGGCTTAAGACTACGTTACATTAGTGGGGCGTTACCAATTGCCTTGCGTTATTATAACTAGCCTAACAATAACTATATAAATAATTCGACCACGCAGCTGAACCGCTGACGTGAGTTGAGCAAATTTCCAAAATTAAGTTTATAGACCGATATTTTAGGGTTTCGACAAACAATTTGGGAAATAGGTCTATTCACGACGGTGCTGAATAGCTGCAAAATTGTTCGCACGCCATCCCACAAAGCATTGCGTGCTTCGCACGCCATTCCACATATTGGGATTGTCTTCAATCCACAAAGCATTGCGTGCTTCGCACGCCATTCCACATATTGGGATTGTCTTCAATACACAATGCATTGCGTGCTTCGCACGCCATTTCACATATTGGGATTGTCTTCAATACATAAAGCATTGCGTGCTTCGCACGCCATTCCACATATTGGGCTTGTCTTCAATACACAAAGCATTGCGTGCTTCGCACGCCATTCCACATATTGGGATTGTCTTAAATACACAATGCATTGCGTGCTTCGCACGCCATTCCACATATTGGGATTGTCTTCAATACACAAAGCATTGCGTGCTTCGCACGCCATTCCACATATTGGGATTGTCTTCAATACACAATGCATTGCGTGCTTCGCACGCCAAACCTCGTATTAGGGGTATTTTCAACACACAAAGCATTGCGTGCTTCGCACGCCCGCCCCAAGCTAGAATCCACCACATTTTCTTTGAACCGGGTACTTCTATGGTATTTCACGTTTTGATCGATTTTGGGGGAACCAAGCGAGCTATAAGGTCGCGTAAAAAAACAAAATGTGCAGAATAACATCTTCCATGTATATTTTTAGAAAAAACTCTAAAAAAATTCATTCTCTTAGTAAAAATCTCAAAAAATAGTTACTTCCGGTCAAAAAACTTACTTCCGGTTGTTGGATTTTTTTGGCTAACGAACTCGTCCGAGCCACTTACACAACCAACACGTGTACCAAATTTGGACCAAATCGGACTTAAAATACGACCGCTAGAGTGCGAACACATATATACATATATATATATATATATATATATACATATATATATACATATATATATATGAATTTTAATGACACCCCAAAACGTGTTCTGGGGACCATGATCGGTGCTCATTTGCTACTCCCGACCTTGGGTCTCACCATAAGGGCCACTGCAATATCTCATTTTTCCTATGGAAATTCGCTAATAAATAAAAATACTAACCTAATAATAATCTCATACAATACATTATTTTTAAATTAATGTAGAATTTTATGTGGGTCCTAATTCATTATTTACAATTATTTTACTATGTTCGTTAATATAAAAAGTTTCCAATGCATCTATTGTGTTAAGTTTAGTTACATTTTTAAACCTATAGAAGTTTACACTTCGAAAAAGTTTCATTCTAACACGAAAAAACTCAATTAAAAATTACTTCCAGTAAATAAAAACGTGATTCCTGATGTTGGATTTTTTTCGGCTAACGAACTCGTCCTTAGCCACTCAGTAAACCAGTTTCGGATAAGAAGAAGTAAACTGCTTCCAAGTGGATTTGAACTGGGTAAACTCATGTTATTGGCGAATCTACATAGGAAAAATGAGCTATTGCAGTGGCCTTTATGGTAAGACCCAAGGTCGGGAGTAGCACCGATCATGGTCCCCAGAACACGTTTTGGGTGTCATTAAAAATCACATATATATATATGTATGTATGTGTTCGCACTCTAGCGGCCGCATTTTAAGTCCGATTCGGTTCAAATTTGGTACACATGTTGGTTGTTTACGTCGCTCGGACGAGTTTGTTAGCCAGAAAAATCCAACAATCGGAAGCACGTTTTTTGACCGGAAGTAACTATTTTTTAGATTTTTCCTACGAGAATAAATTTGTTTTTTAGTTTTTTCTATAAATGTAAGTGTAGGATGTTATTTTGCACATTTTGTTTTTTTACGCGACCTTATAGCTCGCTTGGTTCCCGCAAAATCGATCTAAACGTAAAATACCATAGAAGTACCCGGTTCAAAGCCATGTGGTGGATTTTACCGCGGGGTTGGCGTGCGAAGCACGCAATGCAATGCGTATTGAAGATAATCAAAATACGGGGTTTGTCGTGCGAAGCACGCAATGCTTTATGGATTGAACATATTCCCAATATACGGAATGGCGTGCAAACCATTTTGCAGCTATTCAGCACCGTCGTGAATAGACCTGTTCCCCAAATTGTTGGTTGAAACCCTAAAAAATAGGCCTTTAAACTTAATGTTGGAAATTTGCTCAACTCACGTCAGCGGTTCAGCTGCGCGGTCGAGTTATTTAACGTTTTTATCGATTTTGGGGGACTAATATAATGTCATGTAAAAAAAAAACAAAAAAATCCTTTCATTTTAGTACAAAAACTCTATTTCCAATCAAAAAAACATTATTCCAGTTGTTGGATTTGATTGGCTAACTAACTCGTCAGACCGATATAGAAAACCTACGTGCGCCCCAAATTGTGAACAAATCGGACATTAAATGCGACCGTTAGATTGCGAACACATTTATATTTATTATATACAATGTTTAATGGCTCCACAAAACGTGTTCTGGGAAACAGAATCGATGCTCATTGGTAACTCGGTCACCATAAGAGTCACTGCATAGCTTGTATTTCCTAAGGAAATTTGTTAATAAATATAATGTAGTACAATTAATTAAATGCTCCCATATGTGGTCAATCCTGACATGATCAGATGTTACGTAAAGTAGTCAATAATTCGGATCGTGGCCGGACTGTGGTAATGATATTGGTAAGACACTGCATTGTATACTGTGCTATGTATCATGTTAGGCTCCATTACATACGGTCCATTTAACTTATCCCTACACATACTAGCTTACAAAGCTATCAAATTATATGGGCAGTATGTATTATGTAGGTTGGTATTGTAGCAAGACTTAGTATATAATTATAACAAGCAAAACTGGTATATACAGGATGATCTATTTTAGTGTACCACCATTGGAATCTCAGAAACGAAGTTTAAACTTCACTAAAAGATTATGGGCAATTAGAAACGAATATTTAAATTTTGAAAAATTACCGCCATGTTACAATATGGCGGCTAACTTTAAAATTCTCTCATGTTTAAAACATTTTTTTGCGATAAACCCAACTGGTTTTGAAGTGATAACTTCTATTGGCTCGTTGAACACTTTCGCTTGACTAAGTTTCTGAAATCTAGCGTCACGAACTTTTTGCGTAGACACAAGTCAGAGCGTTGAAAGGGAATAGGCGATACATAGTATATATAGACAAGTAAGCGCGTGCTTCCGTGTTAAAAACGTAGCTAGTAACGTTTCAAACGTAATCCTAAAGGCAATTGGCTCTTTCTTACAGCGACCGGTATAAAAAATTACAATTTATATAAACTTCGCGCTGTTACAGACTAGGAACGTTTTTAACTGGTTGCTCAAAGTGCCTTGTAATTGGATCGCTTCTCGGCCTTTTGGCTAAGATCATCAAAGTGTAGTATCTGTTCTTATCAGCTTAATGTGTGAGTATAGTGTGAATCGTCGATTGTTCTAACGGTCTTCTGCTTTAAATATTTGATATTGTGTCGGTGCGGTCATCGGGGAACGTTGTTGTGTGCTGCCACCTGCGATTACTCAGAACTTCCAACCCATAGGCTGTTTACTCATCGTAACTTCGAGTATATTGTACATCGGTGAGGGTTTTAACGGTTTTTATTTGGCCGTTTTAATACTTATAGTATCATTTGAATAAATTAACAGTTAATTTGTATAAGTCCAAAATATAACTTAAAATCATTGTCTTATTTTTTGATAGTACTAAAATTTCAGTTATAAACAGTTCGTCACCTCTTTTTACGTGATTTACTATATTCATAGAAAGTGACTCATAATATAGATCAGAGTTTCTCGAAGTGGGGTCCGTGGACCCCAGGGGGTCCGCGAGCTTGTATCAGGGGCTCCGCGGTGCTAGCCTGCTAAAAAGTAGAAAATAAGTTAAATTCAACCACAACATGTAGCTGGAGTAAATAAATAGCATAGATATATAACTACAATTAGTTAGTTGGCAGTGAGGACAGTTTGTAGCAGTGACTTTCACTCTTTCAGTTGACACACTGTAGCAGTGTTTCCACTTTACGACGAAAAGTTCCCCTCGCCATGATCAAAATTTCCCCTTTTTTCCCCTCTATTTCATTAATTGTCCCTGCACTTTTCCCCTCACTACACAATAAAATATTTATCTTCATTACTACCTTATAATGAATGGGTTTTGTATTATTTAACTTAAAATACACAATTTGTTATTTTAAAGTAAACAACTGTAGGTGCAGAATACATCAGAAATTTACCGGACTAACATTTTTTACAATTAATTGACTAGGCTAAACCGAACTTGATTCAAGAGCGCGTCCGATTTACATCCGGTGTTTCCAACTTGTACATCCTGGAGGATTTAGAAATATTTTTCAAAGTCCGAATATTGACTGTAGTGACTGTACAGATTGAGCGCTGAGAGGGAAGGGGGATGCGCATTGCGCATGCGCGTCTTGGCAACCAAACAAAACATCAACAGTGCTTCTTAACCTCAAAAATACTCTCGCATATTGTCACTCTATGTTTCTTTGACTCGTTGCCGTGGTAAATACATTGCAGTGTAGTGTTGCGAAGGTTTTTTTCTTTAGTACATTAGTTCCGTTGGTTGTATTACATTGTGTTTAGTGAAAACGTCAAGTAATCAGTAATGGATCGTTGGTTAAAAACAGGCACAGTTAAACGTACGAATGAAGAGGCAATGTCTGACGGGAGCCCTCCTGACCTTGCTACTCCATCGTGTTCAAAATCCAGTGCCAGTGTAAGCAAAGCTAAAAAGCGCAAGTATTGTGATGAATATTTAAATTTTGGATTTGTTCAGGCTGGTACAGACAGTGAACAAAAACCGCAATGTGTAGTGTGCTTTGAAATTCTGTCTAATGAATCTATGAAACCTGCTAACGCAGCTTAGAAACAAAGCACTACGAGTTGTTGGGTAAGTCTATAGAATTCTTTAAAATAGAAAGCAATAAGTTGAAAAAATCCAAAACTCAAATTGAAAAAATTGCAACAGGCACTGCAAATGAAAAGGCGACCATGGCATCATATGCCGTTTCCTTGTTGATTGCTAAATCGGGAAAGCCTTTTAACATCGGAGAAGAGCTAATTATGCCTGCTGCCAAAACTATGTGCAGCATAATGCTGGGTGATTCTGCGGCCAAAGAAATGGGTTCGATTTCTTTATCCAATGACTCAGTTAAAAGAAGGATCGATGATATGTCAGATAACGTGCATTTTCAATTAGTTACACTTTTGAAAACCACCAAAATGTATGCGTTACAATTAGACGAGAGTACAGATTTAACGGACAAATCTCTCTTGTTAGCTTTTGTTCGTTACGAATACGAAAAACGTGTCTTTGAAGACCTGTTGTTTTGTAAAGAGGTTCTTCATAACAACTCAAATGATGTGTTCGAAGCCCTTGATTATTTTGTTAAAGAACATGAACTAGATTGGAATAAGTGTGTCGGATTGGCTACTGACGGAGCTGGAGCAATGGCTGGTTATAAAACGGAATTGATGGCTCGAGTGATGCGAGTTGCTCCAAATGTCAAATGGACTCACTGCTCAATACATCGGGAGGCACTAGCAGTAAAAAAAATGTCACTAGAATTGAAAACAACTGTATTTGATGAACTTATTAAAATTGTTAACTACATAAAGTCACGAGCCTTGAACTCGCGCTTTTTTACCTTGCTTTGTCAGGAAATGGGAAGTGACCACGAACAGCAGCTGTTTTTACACACAGAGGTGCGCTGGCTTTCTCGAGGAAACGTTCTCACGCGTTTTTTCGAACTTGCTGATGAAGTGAGATTATTTTTCTTGGAAACAAAACATGAAAAATTTACTCTACGAGAAAAGCTTAATGACTTCTCTTGGCTCTGCAAAATTGCGTATTTGGCTGATATATTTACCCATTTGAATGCTTTAAACTTGAAGCTACAAGGAGCTGATATCAATGTATTCCTTGTAGAAGAAAAAATCGAAGCAATGATTGAAAAGCTGAAACTGTGGGCAGGTCGAGTTGCAAAAAGTCCTACACTGCCTTGCCTGTTTTACAACATTTTCTAACGGCATCTGAAGAAAGTCTTCCCTCTGAAGTCCAAGACATAATTGTTGAACACATGATAGATTTGTCAAATGCATTGAGAAAGTACTTACCTGAACCAGATAACAATAATGACTGGATGAGATACCCACTTAAAAAAGAGATATTGCTAGTCTTTCAAGCCTCTCTGAAGGTAAGCAAGCTGATGAATTAGTAGAGTTATCTTGCAGTGGGACTTGGGAAATTAACTACAAAGAAGAAAATGATTTATGTCATTTTTGGTTTCTTGTCCAGTCTGAATTCAAAGATTTAGCTAACGAAGCACTCAAACATCTTGTCCCTTTTGTACAACTTATTTGTGTGAGCAAACATTTTCTACACTTTGTAACATAAAAAGTTTTAAAAGAAATCGACTTAAGAATATTGAACCAGCATTGAGGTTGAAGATTTCAACAATTCTCCCCAACACCTTGGATATTATCAAATCGAAGAAACAACTTCATTCGTCCCATTGATGTATCTGTGAAAACTCAAGAGACGATGACACAATGATTTGTGAAAGGGGACTTGATAAATATTATTTAAAAATATTATAGATAACTATGTTCATAAGTTACTAGCCTATGTTTTACTTTCTTACTTTTTGTGTAATTAAACACGTTTGAGCATTTCCGTTTTGTCATTTAAAATCCTAATACGTTTTTGTTGTACAACTCATATGAAGAATTATATCAGCACTTAAACAAGGCTAACAATGTTTTGTTCACAAACACCAATAAGTTCGTTATTACTAGTAAACCTTTAATAACATTTGTAAGAACATTTGGAATTTGATAACATTTATTCCTAGGTATTGATTTTTAAATTAATTTTGACTAACATAGCCCAAAATAATAGTGTTAAGTAATGAAATAGACAGTAGTTTTAAAACATATATAGAAAACTGAATAAATACATAGAATTCTTGGTAAGTACATATTAGGAAATAAGATTGAAATGTATCATATAAATTGGGCGGGGTCCGCAAAGTTGGCAAGTTTTCAGGTGGGGGTCCGTGGTGGCCTGGACTTTGAGAACCTCTGATATAGATAAGAGTGTTGAATTTTCTTTGTTGGATTCGTTAATACAGAAATTCGGTAAGTACATTGACAGTTACAACTATATTTATTATTATTTAACGATTTTTCCATAACATTTCTATAACTTTTTTAAATGGAAAATGTATAACCTTTGGTTACGCATTTTTAAATCTGATAGACAGAAAGTAAATCATATTATTTTTTTGAAAAATTATCAATCTTTAAAATTTTGAAAGTTTCTACAATTTTTTATAAAATTTAGGAAATTTAAAACCATACTAGATATTTTTATTTAAAGCTAAAGACTTTACACTATTTTGAATTAAACAAATGGAATATGGTACATTTTCATATTGGTTATTTATAATTTTATATAATTAAATAATTACACACTTAAAATGGAATAAAAATGTGTAATGTATAATGTGAGAAAATATATTAAATATAATGTTCTGCAGATTTACTGATAACTAAAAATATACTTAAATTACTTACTTACAATTTTTAGGAATTAAGAATAATTTGTTATTTGAATAACTAATTATGCAATTTCAAAATATGATATAATATTTGTTTACAATATATTGACTTGTGTAATTTGTTGACCCTTATTTTTCTCATCTAATATTAACACTGATAAAAATATAAATCGGTCAAAGAAGTTATCACTTCTAACGTGTGGTCTTAGCACACCCAATTTTTTTTAGTAAATCCTCCGTTTCGCTTTAGAAATATTATGTGTACTGCAGTTTATTTTAAAAGTAATTCAAGAGGATTTCCATGATTAACAGCTGTAATACCAGTTGTTTTCCATATCAGCTGGAATTTCTCATTGACAAAGGTTGTCCACATGTGTGTCTCATTCTTTAATATGATTACTCTATAATAAGAATCAAACTTATACAGTTTGAATTCTTTCAGTAACTAAAAGAAAAAAAATACTGACAATTTCAAAAGTAGGTTTCTGAAACTGAATTATTTGTTTATTCAAAATCGTGCTTACTTGCTTATAAGTGTGCTTATTCTTCAATCTCGTAAAGCAAATGTTTAAATGCAATGACTCTGATGGATACAAATGATCTGCTTACAAACCAATGCTAGTAAACCAAAGGTTGTTTAGCATCTGCTTTAAGAATATGGTTATTCTATCAGATACAGTACCTAAGTAATATTTGTGGTTCGAGAGAAACAGACACATATTCTCACAACTAATATGTTTATTAACACAAACGCGTTTCGATGACAAAGTCGCCATCTTCAGCATTGCACGAGCTACAATAATCAATAACTGAACTTGGCGACTTTGTCGTTTAAAGGCATTTGAGTTAATAACAGTATTAGTTGTGATATTCGGTTTTCAAGTTTTATTCCACCAAGTATATCTTCTCACAAGTCAAGCTCAATATTGTTTTTTTAAAGAATCAAGTTTACATGTTTTACTAGGGTTTAGGATGAACCAATTCCATTACATTAAAAATAACACAAAACGTCTTTTCTTAAAACAAATTTGGTTTTCATACCGAAAATACAGCAGCGAATGTTCCCGGCCCTCTATAAATAGACTTCATCCGCCATCCTCCGCACAGTGTCAATATTAAACCAAACAAAACCTCCCCTTTCGCGAGGCCACTTCAAACCCTTATTCAAGGGGATGCATGTTTACAAACCATTAAAAGATATGAGCCGTCGTGCGGCAAGGGCGTTTGTGATACAGTCATCAATCAGAAATAACAGATATTGTTTTCCCGACTTTATTTTCTTACAAAACTCAATATAAAGAATGTTATTTGTTGGTCCAGTAAGCATATAGGGCGATTGATACGAAATATGGACAAAAATACCGGGTGTCCGCAAATGAACTCAGTAATTTTGAAGAACTATTGTTTATTGTAGCACATACATCAACTCCTATAAAAGCGAGTGTACGTACGTACGTAAGTAACAATATAATATAACAGCTGATTTCACCCATTGAACAAAACCCAGCGTAGGTTATACTTTGTGGTTATGTTTACAACTTCAATTATTATAATTTCTTGTGAAGTTGATTTGTTTAAAATACGAGTTATAGAACTAATGTATGCTATAATAAGTTATAAGATTTGCTTTGAGTTTATAAACTGTATATAAATTTATTTATTTATTTATTTAATGCTTTCAAACAAAATTAAATTCATTTGTATTTTATTCCTTTTCTATTTCTACATAAATCTAAATATGTGACAATAATACTAACTAACTTAAAAATAACAAGAATTATAAAACAACTACAATAGAATGTAACAAAATAAAATACACATATATAAAATAACCAATTCTTTCAGGAAAGAAAATACTTATCCCAGAGAAAACGCAATATAGGGCCCCTAAGGATATCCGCCTGCTTAGGGGTTCCATTACAAAAATTATAAACAAAAATTTCAATTTAAAACAGAATTCAGTGCGGCTGCAGTAACAATACATTTAAATTCCCATTTCCCAAAAGAAAATTATAATCACTTTTTTTACTCAAATTATATTAATATTAAGATATACAATCAAGTACCTTGAGTGCAGGATCCCTGCCATCACAACATGCCCCTTTCATCCAGATACATTTAAAACCTTCACGAAACAATCATTTATCCTAACAAATTGAAAATGGAATATAATACCGCCACAATTTCCGCTTCAAAGGGTATTACGATAGTAAAAGAAAAGAGACGCTCAAATACAAAAATGTCAACACCAGACCAAGAAATGTATTACTCCTACAAAGCGGTTACTGCGGGATGTACAATAACTCTTCTACATCCTTGCAAACCAGTAACAAACCCCTTACACCTCTAAGAAATTTTCTCGGACTCTTCAAGCATTTAATGTCTTGAGAAACAACCACGGAGCCAAAAAATTAAATGGTCTTACAAAGAAGGTTTTGGTAGGCTTTGGCACTCGATGATTATTTTTCCTAAGTATTTTTCTATAGTTGCTATCAGAGCATGGAGAATTTCCGCTTCTCAGATAGAAAATTTTCAAAACTTTATATATAAATATACTTCTCAGAGGAAGAACGCCGAGACCAAGAAAGCAAGGGTATGAAGGTTCACGTTTATATTTTTTTTCAAAATGAGTCTAACAAAAAACTTCTGCAGCACCTCAATTTGCTTCAATTCATTGATGATAAATACAACCTTTTATCATCAATATAAATTCGTTTATACAAATTTAAAGAAGAAATATCTACTCGTTTAGCTTCGGAAACAATCGTATATCTTCGTATAACATATACACATATTCCATTATTAATTTTTTCACTATAATAATATGTATAACTTCTAAATCATTTGATCAATCAATATGAAACAAAAAGCAATTCAAAGATAATATTTTTATCTTTCTTTAAATATACAACAACGTAAAGTTGTTAACTACTACGTATTTACCGAGTTAAAAATACCCGTCAGCATTGTTAGGTAGGCCTAGATAAAGCCTGTTGTTTTTAAACAGTTTTTTTTTTATTGTGATGTTTTTCTGATGTTTACGGTTTCTAATCAATCTGCCTGAGATTTTTTAACTTCGTTCCAGAATGTACTTACACCATTGAATGTATTTACAATGAATGGACATTCAACTGTATTTACCATCTTAGCTTTGATGTTATAATTAATTATACACCTTTATAATTAGGCTAGGCATATTATGATTTTCATAAACAAGTTTTGCTATAGTTTTGATTTTCTCACCCTTTATGTTTTTTTGGGTCGCTGAACACGAATTCGAAGTTTGCTGGCAAAAATTTTGCCCGGAACTTTGTTTTTTGGGCACTTTTTTACCAAATGTTGGCACTTTTTTCAGTTTTTGGCATGTATCTCAAAAAGGAGCGTTTCTTCGACAAACCCATTCTACACAAAATTAAAGTGGACAAAATTTCCTACATTTCTTATACAAAACATCTTTTTGTAAGATTGACCGTTTTACCAGTAGAGCGCGCCCTAAAGGGGCCATATTTTCATATTTGGTGATATTTATCGCTTACGCGGAAATCGCCCTTGCTGTGATACTCAACTGTTTAACAATGTATTACATTATACAATTTATATGATATAAAAGTACATTTTTCATAAATAACGTTTTTTTTTCAAGACTAACCGGGGCATCGAAAGATGTGTTAAAAACTTCACCTTTGGTGATGTCAAATTCCAAAGGAATGACCGAGTTCAACCTCTTGCCATAATGAAGAATGCGATCAAAGCAGGCAGCGACATTCTCCCGACCACACTGTTCCAACGCATCAGTGTGGCAAAGAATTGTGACGAAGAACTCGAAGTTTTCTTGTCGTACGATCTGGGCCCTATTTGAAAACGGTCTAAGAAAAGGAACCAAATCTGCTCTATACAAAGCTTTTGCACCCTCACAAAAGAAGTTCGGCGGAAAGGTGCAATATGTTATCGACGGTGGGATAATATTGCATAAATTTGTCTGGCACGAGAATCAACCCTTCTCTACAATACGCAACAAATTGACTACGTCACTGACATCTATGGCCCACAGACCGTAGTTGTCTTCGATGGATATCCTAAAGGTACGAACGGATGAAGAGGTCGATGAAAACGATTTCCGCTGATATCCTCTTCAATGAGAACACGACACCGACCATAAAGCAACAAACATTCCTGGCCGATACGAACAACAAAAGAAGGTGGATTTCTACGATCATTTCTCAGGGAATGCCACCGAGACAGGCCGCAGAAGATGCCGACAGTGTCATTGTGAATGAAACCCTGTCTTTAACTGGACGTTCTGAGACTGTGGTGGTAGTTGGAGAGTACATCGACCTGTTAGTCATCCTCACGGGTCTTTGCCAACAAGAAAATTTATTCTTCCTGAACCCAGGACGGGGAAAAGTTCCTCCAACCACCTACTCTCCTGTCCACGCTCTGGAGAACAAAACAGTAAGTTGAAGTTTGTGAAAACTCTCACCAAAAACCCCCACCTTGCCGATGTTATGTGTGTGATGATTAATTTTAATGTTTGATGACCTCGGTCGAGTAATTTATTTATTGTGCCTGAAGGTGGGATAAAAGTCCCGAAAAAAAGAGGTCAATTGACGGAAACAAGTAAAAAAACTTTAACTTAATAACAAATCGCTGATTTTGTCTTAATACTTTCTATGTTTATTTGTCCTTTATAACGTTATCCCACTATATAACGAACTAAAATGGTTTAATTTGAACTCCAAACTGGCATGGTCGTTCACCAAGTGAGCCACCGCCTTTTCCGATCGTCGGTGCAATCTTATTTCTCATCGCGAACAGACAAATATACCAGGTGTCTTAAAAATTCCCCCCCCCCACTTTAACTTTTATAATAATTGTTAGTCGCCATTCCGAATATTGATAACTATTTAT
>JAGFPH010007367.1:11928-22392 GCA_018207615.1 Philaenus spumarius | reverse complement strand
CAAAATTAGAATATTGTTGACGGTAAGTCATATAACTAATAAAAAATTAACTTTTATGTTTGTTAAAACAAATAAATATCCTTTGGGGAACGATACTAACTTAACCCAGCGTATCTTTTGAATCAATCGGAAATTTTGAGTGTCCCATAAAAATGGGGGATTTTGGGGGCAACTAAAAATTTTAAATGGGAAGTATGATCATGGAATACCTTATTTTAAAGGTCTATTTAAGACTGGGAAAATGACATAAAGAAAATAAAAATCAGTCCACCCAAAACAAAATGGCGGCTCTAAACGTGTTGAAATAAATCGACATAAAGTTGCTAATATCTCGAAAAAGAAGAGTTTTTAGAAAAAATTTCAACAGGCAAATTCCCGCCGTAAATTTTAAGTCAACTCCTAAATCTTAAAAATTTTTGTAAAAAATAAAATTTAAGAAATCGATTTGAAAGCAATTTTGTAGGTCAAGCACTATGAAATAAACAATTTTTGTCTCTCGAACACGTTTAGGGCCGCCATTTTGTTTTGGGTGGTCCGATTTTATTTTAATTATGTAATTTTCCTAGTCTTAAATAGACCTTTAAAATGAGGTATCACATGACCATACTTCCCATGCATTTAAAAATGTTTAGTTGCCCCCAATATCCCCCATTTTTAGGGGACACTCAAAATGTCCGATTGCTTCAAAAGATACTTTGGGCTAAGTTAGTATCGTTCCCCAAAGGATATTTGTTTGTTTTTCACAAACACAAAAGTTAAAATTGGAGGGTGGGACTTTTATGACACCTGGTATAAACAACGCTTATGGAAATAAAAGTATTTTCACCACACTACGATGTTTTCAGCTATTTTTGGAACGTCATTTGGAGGCCGAAAGTGGCTCTTTTCTGCCCGAGGGCCGTAAAGTCAGCTGTTCGTTTATTCAATTAAAATATGAACGTATATCTCAACACAATTTCGTTATGAAATAGGCCCATATGGCAAATGATTCAATAGGTATTGCCGACAGACTAGTGGCACACACATGGTTAAGTTTCATTTTCATGTGTGCTAAATAAATATTATTTTTTTAATTTTATATAGTATTTATTTTATTGTGTAGTGTGGTGAAAAATAGCGTTCGCACCACGGCCGAAAGGGTTTTGCAGCTCTCGATCGTTTCAAGTTCTCGACTCTGTCTCGACTTGAAACACGATCTCAAGCCTGCAAAACCTCATTTTCGGCCCTAGGTGCGAAATATACTATTTTGTGACAATTTACACAGCGTTGCATATTAGAAAGACATGTCTTTTCCGTCACAGTTAAAATTGCATACTCCCCTGATTCCAGTACCAAGGCGAAAGGTAAAGATTTAAATTGCTGTCCTACTTTCTTTTATTCGTTCACAAAACATTTGTTTGCATTAGTTCACCGTGTTGCCTTGTACGACTGTCCTCGGGGAAATCATGTACTACATTAGCATATCCAATCTCAAGGATGTAAGGTATCAAGGTAGCCGTGTTTCAATATCGCTGTTTACTACGGTTCTATGGTGTTGTCAGACGTCAAGGCAGGAGAACGGCTCCACTGTGAGTTCCCCTATAAGCGAGTATAGTAGCACGTATTGGGCCACTTGAGTGATCTTTAGAAATAAGAGATCAAATAATAGTAGGGGTGTAAGAAAATTAAAAACAAGAATACCAAAGAAAGGAGTGTCATTTGAAAATAGTGACTGGCCTAATATATCTCAACTAAAAGGAGAAAATGTTATACTGGGTGGCAATTAAGTCTTCGGACGGTTTAATATTTCGTATATAAGAAAAAAAAATTTAAGATAGATGTGATTGTGGTACCTACTCTATGTAAAAATACCATTTTGTTAAGATATCAAAAAAATTATCCGCCATCTAGGATCCGCCATTTTGAATGTAACTTTGTTTTTTTAAATAGGAAGGTGGTCAAGTGATACATCATTTCGATGTAGAATTTCAAGGAAAACGGTGCAACGGTGAAATTTGCACATGCATATTTTTAACCGATTAAAAATGGCGACCAAAAAACAACAAAATCATGTTTTCCGATTTTGCCCCATTTTGCTGTACTAGTTTTGTTTTAATATTAATTATTATTCTTTTTTGATTCAGAATTATATAAGCTTTCAAACGATATGCCACACAACGATATTTGGTTGAACCACTCGAAATCAATTTTGAAAAAATCTAAATGGCTGTAACCCCTAAATATCGTTGGGTGGCATATCGTTTGAAAGCTTATTTAATTATAAATCTAAAAAGAATTAATAATTAGCATTTTTTAAATAGTACAGCAAAATGGGGTAAAATCATAAAACACGATTTCGTTGTTTTTTGGCCGCCATTTTTAATCCGTTAAATATATGGATGTGCAAATTTCACCGTTGGTTTTATCTTGAAATTCTACATCGACATGGTGTAACACATGACCACCTTCCTATTTAAAAAAACAAAGTTACATTCAAAATGGCGGATCCAAGATGGCTGATAAATCTTGTAATATCTTAATAAAATAGTATTTTTACATAGAGTAGGTTACTCAATCACATCTACCTTCAAATTTTCCTTATATACGAAATATTAAACCGGTCCCAGACTTAATTGACACCCTATACTTGAAGTCGACTCCACACTTGACAACTTGTCCAAACCTTGCAAAGATGTCGGTGCACTCGTAATGGTTTCAGATTTTTGTAAAGGCTTTCGCTATCCTTCCGAATACCCGATCTGATGGTTCACGGTTTGGAATCCAGCGCCTCATATCTAATCTACCGAGTCCAATAAAAACATTAGGTGAACTTTAACCCAAGCAACAAATCACACCTAAGCCCCTGGCTAAACCCTCGCTTTCCACAGGGTAATTATCCCTACAGGCAAACAAATATCTTACTCTAAAGGTTTAGCTGGCCGCTTTTATAGAACGCTGCGGATTTAAACCAACTGATAAGGACTGAAATCAACTGCATTTAAAACATTAGAAGACAATATAATATATTACAGTTCTGTATAAACATATATATTTCCTGTTTAAAATTCTGAAAATTTTATGTCTTCGCTTTTATTAGCAAATTTCCATAGGAAAGTAAGCTATTGCAGTTGCCCTTATGGTAAGACCCAAGGTCGGGAGTAGCAAATGAGCACCGATCATGGTCCCCAGAACACGTTTTGGAGTGTCATTAAAAATCATATATATTTATGTATATGTATATACAGGGGGTCCAGCTTCGGCCGTCCGAAACTTTTCCAGGTTATTCAGCAGGCCAAAATAAACAAAAATTGACAAAACATGTGGCCTATCTCGCCCCGTTTTATGTCTGTCCGTCCGTATGTGATTTTCACAAAAGTAGCAATATCTCAGAAACGGTTGAAGATACAATGCGAAAAATTTGTATGAATGTTGATCTCATTACGACACATTTACCATTAAAATTTGTTCTCTTGAAATTTCGAACGTAAATATTTCAAAAACTATAAGTTTTACAAAAAAAATGTCAAGAATGCAAATTTGTTGGAAATTTCAAGCCAAATCTAACGATATATCGTTTTAAAAAAATTGAATTCATCAATAACAGAGAAAATAGAAGTTGAAAATAGGGTTGTATGGGAGTGGAATATTATGGTTATATTCACTAAATATTAATAAACAGCTGATAAATAAACTAACAGCTGATTTAGTAATAAACACGTGTTAGTTTAACTAACATTATTAAACATAAACTAACGAACTAAATTACGAAACGTTTTTACATTTATGAAAAAAATTACAAATAATGTTTACTACTTTTTATGTAGGCCTAAAGTTGAACTTTTTCCTTTCGTTACTGAACATGCTTGTTTCTTGAGCTAATAGCTTTGTTAGTTTTACTTCAATCATTTTTTTTTTTACTTGCATATATGTACCTTTATCTACAAAAAAGCTATGGAACACTTTTGAATTGGTTTAGAATAAACGTATAAAAACACGGTTGAAATACAAAAACTTGGACGATTTTTAACAAATTTGAAGTTTGCGGCCATTTGTGAGAGCTTACCTTTAGAGATACAGGAAAAAATCAAGATTAAAATTTTGTTGAAAATCTAATTTGCTACCTGCAAAATGTTGTTAGTTTTTAAATTCGACTTACGGTTAAGCCACAAACTGGCTTTGGAAAAAGCTTACACTGAGAGAAAGGGTCCGGCCGTCATTTTTACTTTCCTTACCCTATACTAGGTAAGGTAAGTATTGCGATCGACCCAAAAATTCGATGTCGAGTTTTCATAATATCTTTACGTTTCAAGGCCCCCTGAGTCCAAAAAATGCATTTTTGGCAATTGGTCTGTCTGTGTGTCTGTGTGTGTGTGTGTCCGGAGTGCACAGGGCAAACGGCTGGACGGATCGAACTGAAATTTACAGGATATCTTCAAACACGTAAACAATTAAACCCATGTAAATTTGAAGCAAATCGGAGGTGGTGTCTTACCGTGGGACCAGTTTTTAGCACATTTTTGGTATTTACTCCAAAACCCCTCTAACGATTTTGATTAAACTTTGCTAACATACTCTACTCAGACCCCCTTAACACGCTATGTACGCTATATACCCTTAAAAATTCGTTGAAAAAAGTTATTACAAAAACGCAAGTTATTTTGTTTGTTTCTCCGAAATGGCTGGTCTCATTCGATTCAGCGTCCAAAAGAATGTCAAAAAAGATACCCCACTCAACTTTTTCCATTTTTTCAAAAATTGACCCCAAAAACGCCCTTTTTGGGGGCAAAAATTACTTTTTTTAAACTAGCCGTGTTTGGTATCGACCTTGACATTTTTGGGGGTGAGAAATCGATTGAGACCAAAATCAGGTCCGTGGGATTAACCGTTTTGAAGTTAGTACCGCTTTCTTCGAAACGGATACTCCTATTAACTCAAAAATGGTATCATCAATCTCTCGCTCGAAAAATTTGGTAATTGATACAGCATCTATTTTGGTAAGGAAAGTTGTGTGATGTGCACACCAGATGTTTTTTATTTTATTTAAGGGGTTAAAAATAAAAAATGGAAAAAACCGTATACATACATGGCTCGGCCTAGGAATAAGGAACATTCATGCAAAATCATCAAAATCGGTCAAGGCGTTTGGCCGTAATCGTGAGACAGACAGACACACAGACGAAATGCCGAGCTAAAACAGAGACGCTTCGCTCGGTCAACTATATTGTCGTGTTTACTGTGTTTGTATAATGCCGTGTTGAACAAAACAATTATTACACATAACTTTAACGCGAAACTAAATAATAACTAATATCCTTCATCCGATTGTTTTGACACATCTATTAGGAAATCATAAGGGTTACAAAAAAGGTGTCTTGACATTTTTTGTTGTAACATTCGGTTTTTGAGTAACCTAGATTTGAAATATTCAAACAGAAGCCATTTTAAACGCATGATTGGAAAAAATAGTTTATTCTTTTTTAGATACATCATTATTAGGTTAAACTTTATGCCAAGTTTCAACTCAATCAGTCAAACATTTCTCTAGATTGTTTCAATTGTTTTGACAATTACTTAACTACCCCACCCTCCCCAATTTGTTAACTTAACCCTAATTTGTTCTCTACCCTTACACGTACTTGAAGCAAATCGCCTTTAGAACAAATTCTTTAAATACCTCATGGTAAACATACCTTTTATTATGTTTAAACTTTAAATAGAAACAAAAAAAACTTGACCCATTTTCCTCAAGTAAGAGAATGTTCCGCAGTAACAGTAAGCTATATTGTAGGCGGAGTCTAATCAGCTGTTTAGTGCGCGTTTCACTGTCAGTCACCGCTTCTAAAACACACATGTTGCCCCAATCAGCTGATGAAATGTCTTCTCTGAGTAACACAATTCCTCAAATAGAACCAGATTCGATGAAACAAAGTACCGTCATTTTCAAAAGTAGGTTACAATTATTTACAATAATTTTACAATTGTTTTAGTGAAGCTTCTAGACGTGTATCTAAGGGACCAATTATTCTATGCAAGGAGTTCATCTTCGCCGACATCTTCTTCTTTGCAGTTTACTGTTGGCAATTAGGGAATTCACTTATCGCTAGAGAGGGGTGATTACTTAATACAAATTTTAAATCGAGCGTAAAGGGACACTTTTAGCCGTGTGATTGTAGGTCAGAGAGTGCGGGAACATTCCAAGGAAGGGTCAGCAACAAAAATATTTCATAAAGGCGAACAAAGAGTCTGGGTCTTTTCTGATTGGCAGCTGGACTCTATCCTCACTTTACGCTTTTACCTGGCTTTTACTGCTTCAATTACTGATTAATTCCCCCAAAAACCGTATAATTTGGCACAATAATCTGTGTATTGAAAATTCTCCCAATACGGGAGGTTGGCGTGCGAAACACGCAATGCCCTGTGTATTGAAAATTCTCCCAATTCGGGAGTTGGCGTGCGAAGCAAGCAATGCTCTGTGTATTGAAATCTCTCCCATTACAGGAGTTGGCGTGTGAAACACGCAATGCATTGTATACTGAAAATTAACCCAATACGGGGGTTGGCGTGCGAAACAGGCAATGCATTGTGTATTGAAATCTCTCCCATTGCGGGAGTTGGCGTGTGAAACACGCAATGCATTGTGTATTGAAAATACTCCAAATACGGGGTTTAACGTGCTCAGACGTTCGGGCCTTTTTCACGTTGGCGTGCACTCTAGCTTTTACCTACAGGCTATAACTTAACTATCTCACACGTTCGAGCCAATTGCTAAAGACCCCACCGACTGTAGGAAAAAAAAATCTGCTAATTTGATTTAAACTATATATTTATATGGACTACCTTTAATTCGAAAATATGGAATATTTATTTTATATTTGCTTTCGCCTAGCTCAACTATTATAATTGTTATTTTTACTTATAAACTCTCTCTCTCGGGATCGTCCCTCTTGGAGTGATTTGTGTTACTGTACAAGTATTTTGATTCCAAACGAAAATTTATGTTGTAGAGCACTTCTTATTCAATAACAATTTTTTTATACTGGGGTACAGGTATTGGACAACTTATTTTCCTCGATTTCAAAAATAAAAAAGTATTCGTTCTGTTTGAAACTAAAAACCTTATTTTTCAAATGTATTTGAATAACCAAAATTAATATACAATCTTTTTACACATACATAAAAACTTTCCAAAAACCTTTTCTTATAATTTAATGTACGTAAAAACTTATGTTTCCAATATATTTAACTAACCAAAATTATTATACAATCTTTATACATCTGTAGCGTCTTTCCGACAGTTTACAACCTTTCTGCATTTACCCTTACCGACCTTTCCAAGTAGTTACTCCTTTCTCCACTAGGTACCGACTCTGTACGGTATCAGTTTCTTAGCATGCGTGCCTATATGCAGAGGTCGCTTATGCAAGGCCTAAATCTGAAATCTAAACATCTGATTTATTCTTGACCGTTAACCTTGGCCTATCGATAGATCTTTCTAGAAAGTCATCATTGACCTGCCACGAGTCTCTCCGTCATGTCTGTTTTATAACCGCTGCTAACTGCTTAGCAATGCCGTAGCTTTGTTTTAATTTAGTCGGAAGTTTCAGTTATGTGCGTGACTAATCATTATGCTTTCTTTATAAGCCCTTAATTGAGAACACCAGGTAAGAATGTTTTAGCTTTACATTGTTAATTATGAAATATAGTCTTGTAAAACTTTATAAAGTTAGTTCCACCTTTTGCTTTATAAATAACTTTTCAAACTCATTTAGTTTAATTTAAAACCTATGTATTTCATTTTACTACAGCCTACCCTTAAACTCTAACTTTACAGCCTAAAAACTTTAAATGTTATGCTATGTTATGCTTTACCATATCTTAGCCTATTTTGAACAAAGGATTAGCTTATACAGTTATTTTCTGTACTAATTTAAATCAGTGTAGCTAAAATCTTGGAAACTTTTAAAAGAGCTATGTGCATATTATATCTCTGATATATTTTATGTTACTGAACAAGAACAGTTTTATGTTACCATGTGGTTTGGTTAACATGTAGAAACATTCTTATGCAACATGATAAGTCTTGTAGTAACACTTGCAATCTTTTAAAGTAGCTATTTGTCACCTTGTGCTACCAATATTATAAAGGCTAACTTAAAAGAGAAACTATTTGTACTATGCTTGTTTAATTGCCTGCAAGCATTCTAAAAAGGATTGTTATTTGTTTGATGCAGTTTTACACTGGTCCAACTTCAGGACATTAATTCTGGTACCTATCATGTCATAAGTCCAGCAACAGCTTACTCTTTGCTGAAAAGGCCAACCTTTCCACAAGAAGTTAACTATAAACCAAAATATTTTGTAACTACAGTGATTCAACCATAAACTAAAATATTTTGTAACTACAGTGCTTTAACTACAAACTAAAATGTTTTATAACTACCAATAATCTGCAGTGGACCTTTTTTTTTCTCTTTAAATGAATTTTAAATAGGCTGAATTTGTATTTGTATTTGTGTTTTATTTGTAAATGAATAGTATATAGGACATGTTTTGTATTTAATAACATTGGGAGGTGTAAGCTATAGCACATTTCGAACCTTAGCCCTAAGGGCTGTATATTAGAAATTCATATACCTTTTTTATAGAGAGACGTCTCATAATTAATTTTTTGTTTATCTATTCAACTATTTATACTTAGCTTTAGAGTTGGCCAACGACATATATATTTTATTCTTAAGCAAACCCATGGTATTTCATGTTATTTTTGTAATTTTGTCTAACCTTTTGTATAAATTCTGTAATCTTTATTAATGGGGAGGGTTTTTGATTTTTGATTTTTGGGGAGGGCTTTTAAAATTCAATTTAATTAAATATATATGTATTGTTTTAATCTGAAGTTTTTGTTGTACTAAGGGCGTATAAATAATTTCTTTTTTTTATTTAAGGGCATATAAACTTTTTTTTACTTAACTTTGGTTAATAAACCTTAAATTGAACCTAGTTCTATGGTTTATTGAGTTAACCTCTAGGTGTCTAGTGAATTGTGAGTAATCAGCTGAAACATTCATACGTTTGGTGATATTTAAATTTTTAAAGGTAAGTTTTGAACAGTACCAATCTATGTGGCCCAGTATTGCTTCCGTTCTCTTAATTATTATTTTTGTAAGATTGGTACACATAAACATAAAAAACTTTCCATATTACATTTTTAAAAAAAAGAATAAAAGTAAAAGCCAAGGTGAGAAATGGGATTGTTATTACGAATATTTTGCTTAGTTTAAATTATCTTAATTTAACATTACTTATTTAATTATTTACGAATTGAATTTATTTAACTTTCTTCTCCCAAAGCAATAATTTACGTTTTTATAAAACACAATTCAGTAATTTAATTTATTTAGTTTAAAAATTTGCAACAAAAAGTACAATCGAAATAATTATAGAAAACCAAAAATTGCTCAGTCGTTTTGATATAGTCGTTTTCTCCAAGTTGCCACGTGGTCGTCTGCCAATTCGAGACTCCAGGCTCCGCTCCAACACTGATTCCGGATGATGATATGTTCTGCGGCGTATTTCTGACTAATTCGGCATTAACTGATGCTGAGATTTCAATTTACTAATAATGCTTCTCCGTTGTCCAAATGTTGACGTAACTAATTGCAATGGAAAGAATACTCGTTGTTCTAGAAATAAATGGTATCAGTTAACTGACACAAACTTTCTCCCAACTTACTGTAGTCAAAATAATATTTTTTTTAATCATTTATTTACTACTTTTTAGAACAAAACAAAAAAAAAATATTTATACGTCAATTGTATAAAAAAATTATTGTCCCAGGCGGGATTCGATCGCGCGACCTTTGAATTAGTGGCCGTGCTCGCTACAGTTGTGCTACCTCGTGCGGCCGTCGCCGCGATGCTAGATTGACAACATAAACTTGTTTATTTTTTAACATTTCCCCATAATTATAAAACGCCGAAGTTTTGATAAAAGCGGGTGGTGTCATTTTGTTTGGCATCTTAAGCACTATAAATACTGAAAATTTGATCAAAATCGTTAGAGCCGTTTTTGAGAAATTTGCATTTTTGTCGTTTTTTATGGGTTTTTAGGGGTAAATTACCCTTAAAAATTAAAAATTCCAAAAAATGAAAAAAACGCCTGGAGATATTAAGGTTTAGTACCTACATACCAAATTGCATGAAAATCGGACCAATAGTGTCCTCTCTGGTCGTGTATACATACTGACACACTGACAGACAGACACCACGTTAAAAACACTTTTTTGGGTTTAGGGAGGACCAAAACAAAAAATTCCACTAAAAATATTTTTGGGTTCAGGGAGCACCAACACAAATAATTGCACTAAACAACTTTTTGGGGTTCTGGGAGCACCAAAACAGATAATTCAACTGAAAATTCAAATTCGAACATTTTTACGAAAACAATACTTTCTCCATATACTACGTATAGGGTGGAGAAAGTAA
>JAGFPH010007367.1:0-11828 GCA_018207615.1 Philaenus spumarius | reverse complement strand
TTCGGGAGTTGGCGTGTGAAGCACGCAATGCTCTGTGTGTTGAAAATTCACCCAATACGGGAGTTATCGTGCGAAGCACGCAATGCTCTGTGCATTGAAATCTCTCCCATTACGGGAGTTGGCGTGTGAAACACGCAATGCATTGTATACTGAAAATTAACCCAATACGGGGTTTGGCGTGCGAAGCACGCAATGCATTGTGTATTGAAATACTCCCAACACGGGGGTTGGCGTGTGAAGCACCCAATGAATTTAGTATTGAAAATACTCCCAATAGTCGGCCGCTTCTCATAGTGTACAGTGTCAAGCAGAGAAAGTGTTAAAACTAAATATGAAGTAATTTAATAAATCCTTTTCCATAAGGTAATTTCCCTCCCCCAGCAACTTCTTTACAAGTTTATTTCTGGCTCAATAATAGGGTAGAAAGAACCACTTATCATCCGGTTAGTCTGGTAAATTGACAAGACCTGAAGGGTCTTAATAGTTGACGGCTTCTGTAAAATAAAGAGTGACTTTATGGATAAATTATATTCACTAACTTAGAATAAATTTTGTATGGGCAGAGATGGTGAATCTATGTTATACACTGGGATTGATAACAGAAAATGTATAGTACCATTGTATTTTGATAACCTAATAGAACTCCGATCCAATGCAATATTTTGTTCCACTGGAAATGCGACGATAGTGGCGTTATCTATTGGGGAAATGATGGAAGCTGTGTGAAACACCAATGCTACCAATGATTTCTCCCTAGCGCTACCTCGCGGCGCGATCATGTACTATTTTCGCGACAACCTTTTTCTCGGCACACAGCCCCCGTATGCATGCATGATCTATTTTATTATTCATGATCTATGATAGTACTTAAGAATGAGCTTTGATTTTAGGTGCTTATGGTGGTTCGTAAACCAGACATGAGGGACGTTTTCTTTTGACCTGCGGAGGTGCAGGATCAGTGATGATTTGTTGAATGCGTGTGTGGTGAGAACCTTGGACTCTGTGCCTGAGTGCGTTGGTCAGCTTTAGGATGAAGTCCTCGAGTGTGGGGATTTTGTGCCTTTGAGAGATGGTTGCGTTCGATGCGTACCACGGGGAGTTGGTGATCCAAGGGAGAGTTTTGTTTTGGAAGGAGTCCAACGTCTTCTTCCAAGCAACAGACAAAAAGGGAATACCAAGCTGGGGACGCGTACTTGAATCTGATGTATGGTACGTGGACAACCTGATGAGAAATGGTAGAGGGCTCTTGGCGTTTATGACTGTCACGGACAGATTTAGCTCTTAACTGTGTTTGCTTGCCATGTCGGTACAGTTTTAATTTAGAGTCAAGCGTGATTCCAAGATATCTGACATGACTCCTCATGCTAAGGGGGATTTGTTGAGAATTAGTTGAACTTTGGGTAATCTACGTATTGTAGAGAATTGGATGGCTTGCGTTTTATCTGTGTTTACTGCAGTTCTCCACTTCCTGAGCCGTGGTTGCAACCTGTTGTTGGATGACTGACGAACCATATTCCTGGTTAAAAGGTCTGTAGTAAAACAACGTCATCGGCAAAGAGTCACAGTGATACTTTGTGGATGACTGGAATATCTTTAGTGCTCTGAAGGTACAGTAAAGGTCCAAGAACCGAGCCTTGGGGAACTCCTGCCTCGATGGGTCTAGGAGCGGATAGAGTACCTTTGACAGCAACCTGGAACCAGTTGTATCCTTCGAGACGTCCAAGATCACAGGCAGACGGTCAAATGTCTGAAGATGCTCCTCTGGACGACTGGTGATGTTAACACTGTGAGCGCTGAGACTCGACTGAAGAGTAGATGATCCGATTGGGAAAGTTTTCCATCCTATATAGACTAGCTGGAAAGTATACTCAATTCTTTTACTATTGGCACTTTTCCGCTCGCTAAAGCATTTTCAAAACAACTGCTAAAATAATAACAATGCATCAATGAAATTCCGTGACTGTGTGTTCTTGGCATAATCTCAATTGTTTTTGTAAATGCGATTGTCCATGTTTTAATAAAGTTCCTTCCATAGTAGAATCCAAATTTTTTACTAAAACTGTAGATGGAGGGAACATGTTATGTCTTACGGGAAGAAACTACCTCATTTAACTCGTGCGATAACATTTCCTTTCGGGGCGACAAAGTGACACTTTCCTCCCTTAAAACACAAATAATTCGACCACGCATCTAAACCGCTGACGTGAGTTGAGCAAATATCGAAAATTAAGTTTATAAGTCTATGTTTTAGGGTTTCAACCAACAATTTGGGAAATAGGTCTATTCACGACGGTGCTGAATAGCTACAAAATAGTTCGCACGCCATTCCGCATTTTGAGAGTATCTTGAACACACAGTGCATTGCGTGCTTCGCACGCCATTCAGCATATAGGGAGTATCTTCAATACACAAAGCATTGCGTCCTTCGAACGCCAACCCCGCGGTAGAATCCACCACATATTTTTGAACCGGGTACTTCTATGGTAATTTACGTTTTGATCGATTTTGGGGGAACCAAGCGAGCTATAAGGTCGCGTAAAAAACAAAATGTGCAGAAAAACATCCTACATTTATATTTGTACAAAAAACTCAAAAACAAATTCATTCTCGCAGGAAAATCTCAAGAAATAGTTAATTCCGATCGAAAAACGTGCTTCCGATTGAAGGTCAGGAGTAGCATATGAGCACCGATCATGGTTCCCAGAACACGTTTTGGGGTGTCATTAAAAATCATATATATGTGTGTGTTCGCACTCTAGTGGCCGCATTTTAAGTCCGATTTGGTTCAAATTCGGTACACATGTTGGTTGTCTACGTCTCTCGGACGAGTTCGTTAGCCAAATAAATCCAACAATCGGAAACACGTTTTTTCACCGAAAGTAACAATTTTTTGAGATTTTTCCTACGAGAATGAATTTGTTTTAGAGTTTTTTTTTCCACAAATATACATGTAGCATGTTATTCTGCACATTTTGTTTTTTTACGCGATCTTATAGCTCGCTTGGTTCCCCCAAAATCGATCAAAACGTAAAATACCACAGAAGTACCCGGTTCAAAGGCATGTGGGGATTCTACCGCGGGGTTGGCGTGTAAAGCACGCAATGCTTTGTGTGTTGAAGATACTCCCAATATCTGGAATGGTGTGTGAAGTACGCAATGCATTGTGTATTGAAGATACTACTCCCAAAACGGGGGTTGGCGTGCGAAGCACGCAATGCTTTGTGTATTGAAAATACTCCTAATTTGCGGAATGGCGTACGAAGCACGCAATGCATTATGTATTGAAGATACTCCCAAAACGGGGGTTTGCGTGCGACGCAATGCATTGTATATTGAAGATACTCCCAATATGCGGAATGGCGTGCGAACCATTTTGCAGCTATTCAGCACCGTCGTGATTACACCTATTTCCCAAATTGTTGGTTGAAACCCTAAAACGTAGGCCTATAAACTTAATTTTGGAAATTTGCTCAACTCACGTCAGCGGTTCAGCTGCGTGGTCGAATTATTATTTTTCTGTCGTCTTTTGTTTATAATTGATCTATTCTTTTTATAACTTAAATCATGTCTGATTGCTTTTCTGAGTATGTTTCCAGTAATAAGTTTTAAGTGAAAATTTTATGTATTTTGTTGATTGGTACAGTGAATCCTCGACTTTACAGCATCGACTGCGCCGAAATAAAGACGAACAAATATGATAAAATATAAATGGGTTTTATTTAATCGTATGCTTGAATTTAAATTACTAAAAAAATTAAAAACCCACAAGATTTCGTCGTTAATTGAGACAACACGATGTTTTAAATTATTTGTTTGCGTATTCTACAGATTCACCTTTTTAAAATATCCATCTAACGAACAACAAATCCAGCACAAGAGATGGGAGGAAATATTGTTAGATAAATAATAGCTTATTGGAGAGGGCACGAGCATTGGACAAGTTAAGTGACATCCACTTGAGCCAGGTTGAATTTGTGCCACTTCGTGCTCACTAAGTGCCTTCTACTAATTCTGTTACAACACTTTTTCTGTAGCCTTTAACGCGTCGTATCCGAGTATGGTTCGTTGGAAATGAATTTATTGAGAATAATACTTAAAACAGTTTCGTGGAAATTCTAAACAAACTAAATAAATACAATTTGTAATTGGATTTGTCATGTAAAAAGCTTAAATAACTAAGCTTTAAAGATCAATAAGCAAAACACATGCATATCAAGCAAAACACATGCATAACATGTACCACATAATATATATGTTGTATGTGTTCCTGGTAATTTAGTAATTGACAGCTGTCGCCGGTTATTCAAGAATTTTAATATTTCACCTATATATACATTCATAAAACTGTTAATAACTAATTTAAATGGGAAAGATGAGCGCTACTGCAGTGAATCTTATGGTGAGACCTAAGGTTGGGAGTCGTGAATGAACACCGATCATGGTCCCCAGAACAATTTTTGGGGTGTTATTAAAAATTATAAAACCAAGCGGAAGTTTATTTCCTCTTATTTATAAAATAGATCTCAATGTGTAAAGGTAAACGACGTCCAAAGTGCTTACTGTATTGTGCAAACTGGCGTTCCACAAGGTACTATTTTGGGACCATTATTGTTTATTTTGTATGTTAACGACTTATTACTAAGCTTGCAAGAGGGTGTAATTGTATCCTTTGCGGATGATACTGCTATAGTATCAACGGAAAAAATTGGAGTGAAGTAGAAAGTAAGATGAATAAATACCTTTATGAAGTAAGCAATTGGCTGGCTTTTTAAATAAGTTATTATTAAACATAGATAAAACGGTTTATATAACTGTTGTAAGCTTCTGCTCCAGTATTCCTTCCATCAGTGTCAATGGGAAAAATATACTTAGAGTCCAATCATGCAAATATTTAGTTATCATTTTTTATTATAATATGAAGTGGGATAAACATATTGAATATATACTAAATAAAACAACATTTTTAGTTTTTATATTTTATAAACTCTCTAAGATATTGAAGACTGAAACTTTGATGGTGATATATTACGCCTTATTTCATAGCATAATAAGTTATGGTATAACGGCATGGGGTGGAGCGTATTCTAATAATTTTAAATTATTACAAAATCATCAAAATAAATTACTAAAAATTGTAAATAAGAAAAAATTTATAAATTTAGATCAAATTTTTTCTCTAAAATCATTAAAATATCATTACGAAGATTTAAAAGATAAATATATAAATTCGAATAGTATCACCCGTAATAGAATTATTTTGATTCCTAAAAGATGTAAGACTATTATTATTAATAAGAATAATCTTATTAGGGCAATAAGCATTTTCAACTCCCTACCTAGTGAGTTAAAAGCCCTAAAAACTGATGGAAAAAACCAAATTTAAAAAATGGGTTGCTGCAAATTTTAATTTATGCTACATTAAGACAATGTAACATATTTTTTACTTTATTTCTGTTGAATATTGAAAATGTATAAAATTTTATTAACTATTATATTATTGATGTTATAATTCAAATCTTTCCGAAATGTAAATTTACTAGTTTTAAGTTTTAGCTATAATTTGTTTTAACCCTACCACTAACAGGTAATTTTGTACATCTGTGGATTTATGTAATATGTCACATATGTATTATGTAATTTTTTGGGTTATAAATAAATAAATAAGCGGCTCAGTCGAGTACGTTAGCAAAAAAATCCAACAACCGAAAGCTCGTTTTTTAACCGGTAGTAAACGTTTTTGGGGATTTTTCGTACTAGGTAATAACCCATTATTCGACTTGGTAATAGGCATCGCAGAAGCAAACACAGATAAAAGCTATCTCAAACGTAACAAAGTCAGTCTAGCCGTGGACAGTGAACTAACCGCATGGACATTAAAATGTGCGAGCGTGCAATTTGTAATTGTAGACATGTGTGTATAAGTGTTTTTAAGTGTAAAATGTGTTTTTATTTTTACTAATGACGAAGGACAATGGTCCTTAACTAGAAAATGGCTCAATAGCCGAAACGGCCGTTGTTGAACGTTTAGAATTGGACTATTGGACGGTAAGTTCGACAAGCTTACTTAAAATTTAATAATAATTAAAATGAGATAGCAGCCCGTATAAAATAAAATGCATTAACATTAAGCAATCATATGTTTAATACGTTCCTTACCACCTTCCCTGATCTTGAGAAACTTATTTTAACCGCAAGTCACTTCAAATATAATTTTTCAATACACTCAATGAATTTTGTTTGTTAATTTAAAATAAGTATCCTTATATATAATACGTGAAGCAGTTTTTTGTGAACACAACTCCTCCCTTATTTCTGGACCAATTTTATCGTTTGAGGTGTCAAAAAATTCGTCTCATTTATTAGTTTTGCAATAAGGTTTTAGATGTCAAAAATTCTCATCCTTAATGGCGTGAGCTAATCTCAAAGGTCGGGTTTTCCCCACAAGAATAGCATGGAACGAATTTAAAAACCATTTCCATACAAAACAGCTGTTTATAATAAGAAACAAACTAATCCAGCTGCTTTCATGGATGATTGTAAATAATGATGTTTATAGTATTCTGGAGGTTATAAAAACATTTCTATACAAAACAGATGTTTATAATTAGAAACAAACTAATAGGCTATATTGCATTTGCCGAAAAGTTTTATATGACGACAAAAACATAAATAATATGTGTATGTTGCCGTTAATGCGGGTAAAATATATTAAACATAATTTTAGGTTAGGCCTAGACTGATAATGTACCAACATAATATCTTGAATGTACATTCATTACCATATCAACCAATTGAATTAATAAAAACAGTTGATTCGGATGTCCAGCTTAATACAAAATAATATACTATGCCAGGCCTAGACTGAACCAACACATGTTTCGATACACACAAACCAATAAAAACTTGCTTTATGGAATTTAAAAATAAGAAAAAACTACATTACATAATTATTAAAAATACTTAAGACATATTATAATTTAATAGTAGGCCTTTTTATTGATAATATACGGTAGTACTTGATAGTAGTGAGTAACCGATATTAACAGCTGATTTCAAAATATGAAACAATTATTAAATAATTATAACTGTTGTTATAAAATATAAGAAATAATTTGATTTGAACATTTAACATTATTTACCATTTTATTTTTGATGTTATCCTACACCTTTATCTATAATTATAAAAGCGAAATAACATTGACTCATTAACTCATCACAGTTTCTCCAAAACCACGAGGCTTACAAACATGAAATTTGGCACTAATACTCTTTATAGGCTCTAGACGCGCACTAAGAAAGGGTTTCCGAAAATTCGAAATTTTAGGGGGGGTTTTGGGGGGGGGGGTCAAAGTTAGTAAATCACGATTTCTCAAAACCTACCGAACGGATTGGAATGAAATTTGGTATGTAGCTTTCTCTAGGGCCATAGATGCTTGCTAAGAAAGGGTTTCAGAAAATTCGAAATCTTAGGGGGGGTTTTGGGGGGGTCAAAGTTACTACATCACGATTTCTCAAAAAATACCTAACGGATTGGAATGAAATTTGGTATGTAGCTTCCCCTAGGGCCATAGGTGCTCACTAAGAAAGTTTTTAGAAAAATTCGAAATTTTAGGGGAAGTTTGGGGGTCAAAGTTACTACAAAAACCATCGAACTGATTGGAATTAAATTTGGTACTTCCTCTAGGGCCCTAGGTACTTGCTAAGAAAGGGTTTTTAAAAATTCGAAATTTTAGGGGGGTTTGGGTGGTCAAAGTTACTAAAAATCCCCATAAGAAATACATAGTGTAATATATTTAGTGATATAATATATTTTTTGTTAATATACATTTAACTTTGATTTGTCTATCCGTGCAAAGCCGGGTCGGGCCAGCTAGTTATAAATAAAACATAACACATGTTTTTAGGAAGTTCCACCGGAGGTTGGCGTGCGGAGCGCGCAGGGGTCTTCCCTAGTATATTTATATACTAAAATCAAGCAATAGTGAAGCATTAAGGAATAAAATAGTTTTAAAAAATCTTTTGTTTTAATTGTATTCTCGTTTTCTCTTAAATGGAAATATACATTACGTAAACTATCGCGATATACGCAATCAAGGAAGTAACAACATTATTTAGCTGCAGTTACCGTTCCAATATACAGACGAAATTAAAACCCCCTCAGCTTTCTCTCTCTAGCCTACGTGTATGACAGAGTAAAAGCTGTCCGGCGCTTGAAACAAAAGACAAATCGTTCAATACTGATTAGGTTCCGCGGAAGGTTATAAATCCCCTGTAAGTGAAGCAATCACTCTAACAGAACGTGTAGAGAGGTACTCCTTCTGGATAAGGATCATTCCACATCGAAAGACGTAACCTGATTATTGAGTTTAATGAAACATTTTTAATATCAACATTATATTAGTACGTTAAAATCGAAAATTGTAGTACCTTTTTTAAGTATTTATTCCAGAAGGAGAGGAATTAAACTAATATCATTAGAAAGGTTCTGCGCTATAGACGTGCAGAAACAAACAAAAAATGTAATTGTGTGTTTAAGACCACACGTGAAAAGTGTACACTTTTTAACACAACTTACGAAATGAGGAAGCACAATGTCCATTTCAGAGGTAATCAAACTGTACATTGTATTAACATTAACAGATTAAGCCTATGACGTAGGACAATCTGTTACACTTACATACCCAAATCAAGTTTACCAAATTAGCAATGCGATCGTGGCCTAACCGGCTAAGGCGCTAGTCTATGGTGATGGACTCTGCCGGTTCGAAACTCGGCAAGACAAAAACATTTTGAAACAGATGGAACAGAATGTAATAGATGTGTAAAAGTAATTCAGGTACAGTCCCCGGAACAAGGAACAAAATTGATAGGAAACTCCAGATAAATGATTTTTTCATTATCCATGTCAGGTTTTTGCGCAATTTCTCCCGCTCATAAGCCCGTATGCAATTTTTGAACTATATCGTTCGAAAGGTAATTAAATTTACTACAATCCTGTGCAAAGGCAATGCAGATACAGTCTTCGTAACAAAGAACAAAACTGATAGGAAGCGCCAGATAAATGTTTTTTTCATTATCAATGTAAGGTAATTGGGCAATTTCTCAAAATCACAAACCCGTGGGCATTTTGTGAGCAATATAATTCGAAAGTTAATTAAATTTACTACAATCCTGTGCAAAGTTATTTGAAATACAGTTTCCGGAACAAGGAACAAAATTGATAAGAAGATCCCGATAAATGTTTTTTTAATATCAATGTAAGGTAATTACGCAATTTCTCCCACTCATAAACCCGAGTGCAATTTGTGAGCTACATCATTCAAAAGGCAATTAAATTTCCTATAATTTTGTGTAAAGGTGTACTTGGAACAGTTCCCGGAACAAGGAACAAAACTCATTGGAAACTCTCATTATGTAATTAATAGTAGTTATTCCCAGATATGAAAATTCGGCTGTAGTAATGCGGCAGTGCTGCTTACGGGTTTTATAATCTATTTCATTCAAATAGATAAAGATTTACCTTAGGATAGATGTACCTTAGGATAATTTACAGAGGTACATTGGAGGCTATAAAGACTTACGCGGCAGGAGCTTGGGGTGGAAAGGCGGCGAGGGAGTCGGTGAAGAGGAAGATGTTGAGCGCGCATAGAGTGGGGCTACTAGCAATAACAGGAACGTATAGAACCACAGAGTAAGTAATACCCAGAGTGTTCGAAGGATAGGAAAATGTGTTTCGGTAATTTCGTTAATATGTTAGCTGGCCGCTGCAGAGCGCGACAAGCGATGTTAGCTAGCTAACGTTGCCAAGTCGTGCAGCCAACACTCGGCCCAGTGTCCTTTTTTGTCGCAGAAGTGTTTAGCTCTCGAATGTGTAGTGTTAAAGTGCGTAATGTCATTTTAAAACTTAATATTTTTATAGTTAAGGTTTCTTTTACATTCTTTGTTTATTTGTCATAACTATTATTAATTTTTAGTTTTATTTATATACGGCCTAGGAACATGGAATTTGGTACGAAATTTTTATTGCTCATTGGTGCTAGAGGCGCACTAAGAAAGGATTTTAAAATATTTCGCGTTTAAAGGTTAAAACAACCCCTGAAACCATCAATATTGTTTGTTTTATATCTAAAAAAACATTCCGCATATTGCCATGGGATTGGCATGCGAAGCACGCAATGCTTTGTGTATTGAATATACTCCCAATATGCGGAATGGCTTCCGAAGCACGCAATGCATTGTGTATTGAAGATACAACCAATATGCGGAATGGCGTACGAAGCATTTTGCAGCTATTCCGCACCGTCGTGAGTAGACCTATTTCCCAAATTGTTCGTTGAAACCCTAAAACATGGGCATATAAACTTAATTTTGGAAATTTGCTCAACTCACGTCAGCGGTTCAGCTGCGTGTTCGAATTATTATGTTTGTTCAGCGATATTCCGGAATTAATGAACCGATTTCGATCAATCTTTTTGAAGTTAAAACTTCTGTTGACCCATTGAAATTTTTTTTGCGTGGGTATCTGAATGAAATCTCAAGTCACGAATCGTAACAAATATCTCACGACACGAATCCATTCAATTTTTCTCTATATTACTGGTTTATAGCTGTCGTACCACCTTAGTTCAGGTAAATAAGTAAAACTTTTGTATAACAGTCGTACCCGACTTCGGTCAGGTAAATAAGGAAAACTTTTTACAGCTGTCGTACCCGGCTTCGTTCAGGTAAATAAGTGAAACTTTTTTATAGCTGGCGTACCAGGATTCGGCCAGGTTAACAAGGAACACATTTTTTTAGCCGTCGTACCAGGCTAGTTCAGGTAAATAAGTGTAACTTTTTAAAGCTGTTGCGCCCGGCTTCAGTCAGGTAAAATAAGGAAAACTTATTATAGCTGTCATACCCGACTTCGGTCATGTAAATAAGGAACAGATATTTATATTTGTCATACCAATTTTTTTTATAGCTGCTGTACCCGTCTTCGGTCAAGTAAATAAGGAAAACTTATTACAGCTGTCGTACTCGGCTTCGGTCGTGTAAATAAGGAACAGATGTTTATATTTTTGTCATACCAAATTTTGTATTGCTGTTGTACCCGTCTTCGGTCAGGTAAATTAGGGAAAGTTGTTTTTCCGTCATACCCGGCATCCTTCATGTAAATCAGTAAAAAAAATATAAATGTCGTAAAAGACTTAGTTCAGGAAAGTAAGTGAACCATTTTTATACCTGTCTTTATAGCTTTTTAGCTGTTTTTTTATAACGTTTTTAATAAAATAATTAAAAAAAATTTTTTAAAAAACGTACTACTTAAATCGCATTATACAGTAAATACAAATTCATAAACACCTTTTACGAAATAAATTTGTTTTCTTTAATCTGCACATTGCTCTAAAAATCAAAAAATAATAAATTTTTGAAAAAATAAACCAACTTCAAAGAAACAAAAACAACAAAATGCTGAAACTAAAAAGTAAAAAATAATTAGTATATTGAGCAAACGTAATTTATTCAAAGCCGATACAAACAAATTTTTGAAGTCGGTGCCAAATTTACCTAGAATTTAACACTATTTTAGTTCTTCTGAATCTACTACTCCTCAAATTTCATATCCATTTCTTCAATCGTTAAAATATACAATGTTCACTCAGAAGTACGTCTTTTTCTCTTTTTTACCATTTTCCAAACGCTTATCACAAATTCACAAAACAATCATAACCAAATTTATTGAAATTTGGACAGGATGTCTGTCGGGTCAGCTATTAATAAAATATTTCTTAAAATGGTAGTTTATTCAAATTTGTATGATTTAGCAAATATTTATGTTGGAAATT
>JAGFPH010007366.1:15681-28104 GCA_018207615.1 Philaenus spumarius | reverse complement strand
GGGAGTTATCCCCTTTGAAAATATATTAAACTTTGTTCCCTCATGAGCAATGTATATATGTTTGCCGGAATGAATTTACTTTGAATTTGATTACACGATAAATTGCTGATTGGCAAACTGCCGCAGAAACATCTGCTTGAACGAGATTTTGCAGGGCTCGGCCAACTTTCATTTTTCTGTGGGAAATCGTAAAGTCATAAAAAACTGCACACCTTCCCACCTAACTCGCTACCTTAGAAAGTTATATTCCTAGCCTTCATATGTTTTAAAGTTCGATGCTACTCAGTTCTTTTTTATAGACTTTTAGGCCTAAGGTTTCATCGCAAAAGAAGTCACATAAAATGTTATATAAAACAATAGGAAATACACAATAGATTTGTGTGTGTGTTCTATACGCTGCTCAGTCTTGTACAAAAATAAAGTTTACCAATTGTTATTAATTTACAAAGTTCGAAGCCAATAAAAATCATTCCCGCCTTTGTCCAAACGTTATATTTCTTTCGATAGAATTTGTGCGTTAAACGTTTCGGAAAAGGCGGTACAAACTCAGAAGTCACAATTTGTTTAACATTATTTGTTTTATAAAATAAAATTTTAAGGAACAAAATCCGGTACCGGTAGTAGTGTAGCCCAGAATATGTAGGATAATCCACTAAGATATGTAGTCTAATTTTATATAATACTAGCTGACCCGTACGGCTTTGCCCGTGGTGGTTGGTATTTTCAGTCTTTTTAACGTAATTGTATTCTGTTTAAGTGTTCAGTCAGTGAGTGGTATTTGGCTTTTATATATACAGATCTTAAATAATAAAAGCACTATTGCCATAATAATAAAAAATCTGAAATTATGATTTTAGTAACTTTAATCCCCCCAAACCCCTCCTAAAATTTCGAAATTTTTCATACCCTTTCTTAGTGAGCATCTATGGCCCTAGAGGAAGCTACATACCAAATTTCATTCCAATCCGTTCAGTAGTTTTGGAGAAATCGTGATTTAATAAATTTGATCCCCCCAACCCCATTAAAATTTCAAATTTTTTAAAACCCTTTCTTAGCGAGCGCCTATGGCCCTAGAGGAATCTACATACCAGATTTCATTTCAATCCGTACTGTAGTTTATGAGAAATCGTGATGAGTGAGTCAGTGAGTGAGTGAGTGAGTGGTATTTCGCTTTTATATATATAGATAAGTAAATACATTTCACATTTACATTAGTACAAAACCGAAACTGTTTAGTTCCGAATACATTATAACTATGGAAGTAGGTTTTAGAACAATTACTACAATAATACTATAGGTATTAGAAACAAATTGGCATTTGGTATGATAAAACAAAGTGTATTCGAACAATATTAAGATGATGGGCGAAGAAGGATTTATGTAGCCTACAGACATGACAGTGGGAGTATGGAGGAGTGGGGCATTTGAAACTGCATGTAACCTAATTTCCCAAACCTGCACCAGATTTGCTCAAAGTTATCTTTGTTGAAGGCCTACTATACACGCATTCTTTATGTTAACATTTAAGTACACAGAAAATAAAGACTTTATTGTGCGTTATTTTTAAAATGGTGCGCTTTTAAAATGTTTGACTTAATGATTTACTGGAGAAAATTATGTTATTTTTATCACGGGCTAAGCAGAGTTCGACATCTAGTAACAGATAAATACAAAAGGAATAGGTTCTGTGTCAGTAAATGTGAAGTAGATTATACAAGCTCTCGATGTATCTTGTAGGCTAACTTCGATCATTTTCATCATAAAAACGTAAAATGTATCCCGTACTCTGACCTGGTTAGCGCAGATGATGAGCAACAAAACCTGTCTGTAGACTACAGCAATTCGTTTAGCGGACATCCTGTCACGGATTTCACAGAGAAGTTTCACAAAATTGTGTAAGACTAGATGGAAGAATGGCCTCGGATGTATGTTTCAACTAATTTGTTTCGTAATAACAATAGTTTCAAGAAATTACAAAAACAACAAATTTAAAGTTAGCTGAAATGTAGATGTAAATTAAAATCTCTGTTCTTGTAGGGCGTACACTAATTAGTGTTTTTCATTTTAATATGTAATAAAGTTTATTTAGTGGGTTTCTCCCACATCGTTAAGATAGCTAACTCAAAGTGAATAAATAATGTTTAGGCCTATAATAAAGATTTATTTATTATTACAAAATTTTAAATCTGCAAATGGAAGACCAGGCCTAAGATTATAACCATTGTTGCTAGGTATTTTTTATATAATATATGGTGTTTATCTAGTGTTTTATTGGCTCACAGTTCTTTTCGAACATTTTTAGTATTGCATTCACTCGTGTGTTACAGCTTGATTTTCTCAAATGTAGAGCTGAAGAATACAACGAGCTTATTATACAAACGAATAATAGCGTATGGTTTCCCAATCGAGTGTTTTATCATTGAAGATAGTTTAAATTCCATTTTAAAATGTTTTAATTTGACGTCTGTATCAGGAGGTATGAGTCTCAAAGTCATTTTAAATAATGACTCCTCCTACAATCTTCCAACCTATCTGGTCACTTGATCAAACCAAAATAACTTGTGGATATCCTAGCTCAAATTCTTTAATTGCCATTATAACGAGCACGACAAAGTAATACATAAAATAATAAGTTCAATGTTAATGTCCTTGAATGTTAATTTCCTAATCAACAAAATAAGGGGGAAATCACTACTATTCTGATCTGGACTCGATGTAAACAAATTCTAAAAAATTAAATAATAAAGTAAAGTTGCGTCTCCTTACATATACAGTATGTGTACATTTTTTTACTTCCATTTTTTGTTGCTTGATAACTATTAATTAATTGTCGTTTCTTCAAATAATTTAACAATTTCAGACTTGTATTTTTAACCAGTTGATTTTCTCTTGGAAAGTTGGTAAGAAAATTATATTTTCACTTCCTTAAATAGGCCTAAATCATGAGTAAAAGTATGTTATACGTACCGTAATTTTAAAGTGAACAAGTAATGAATACGCAATTGCAATTAGTAATATTGTAAATTTATTGCATTCGGTAATCAAAACATTAGAGCCTTATCATTTTTTAGAACGATACTACATTATAGTTTGTTTATTAGGATTTATAGTTTGTGAAATCGATTACAGACGTTTGGAGGTTACGTTGTAGGCCTAGTTTGTCAATGTTAAGATTTTACGTAGGTGTGATTGATTAGATACTTGTCACTTTTTGAGGTTATATGGTAGTTTGTCATTTATCGTTGGGTGATAAAATACTGAAAAAATATAAAGAGATTTATTTTCACTATAAAAATAGCACAACAATTCGGTACATTCGGTCAAACTTAAAATAGTGACTCATTGAAATTTATTATTATTATTTTAATAAGTAGCTCAATACAATTTGTATGGAAGCTTGCCATTATTTTTCTTACACAAGTGCTCAAATTTGATCAATTATTTACTTAATACTACAATCATACTTTTCAAACAACTTTTAAAAGTTAAGACAGAATACCAACAGTAGGCCTACATTCGTTTGAGCAAGTATTACATCTCCCCTCCTAGCCCCTTCAAACTATTTTATAGATCGCTACTGCTATCAGAACATTGTTTATAATTTCATGTAAAATGTTTGAAAACTTTTTTTAATTCATAATTTTCTGTTCTTTTATATTAATTTCTTATTCTAAAATATACCTACCTCTATTTTAGCAACAGTTTACTCCTTACAGACTATAGTGATAAGAGCGTTTCCATTGGGTCAAAACGTTTCCATATCAAAATATCATTAGATCAGTTGGGGTGTTTTTAAAACTGTATGCCCCTCTAACTTAAAAACGGTTAGTCGTATATAAAAAAAAAAAAACACCAAGATCAAAAAAATGTGTGTGTTTGTGGGACCCCGTCAGGAACGACGCTTTTCTTCTATGGATATTTTGACTATAATATATTTATACATTTTCGTGACTTGATAAAAAAAGCGTTATACCCTCTCTATGCGACATTCTCTTTCTCTCTCTTCCTCTCTATAATTAGTTTTTTTTTAATTTATAATTTTTTCAATGTAAATAATACAAAGTGAGGAATAAAATCACAGAGTTTCATTTAATATTTTTTAAAGAATATAATTTATTCAAAATATAGTGAGTTATAAATTAGATACAATTTTGTTTGCAGTTTTATCATACTGCATCATGGTAGTTATTCTCTTATGGTTACTATAATAAGATACATAAATATATTAATGATATAATTTTAATCTTTCAATTTTTAGACTTAAAATTACTTTCTCCTAAAAATATTGTGTGTATGTTGCCATTAAGGCAGGTAAAATAAATTAAACCTAGGCCTACACACAATAATTTTAAGTTAGGCCTAGACTGATGAACCAACATTTTATGTTTATTGAATGTGTTTACAATGAATGGACATTTAACTGTCTTCACCATATTAGCTTTGATGTCATAATTAATTCTACACCTTTATTATAATAACATTAAACGTATTACGTATGGAACAGCAAATACTTGTATAATAAACGGTACCAGGAACTGGCACATACTTTCTCACAAACATATTTAAATTATTAAACAGATTCACGGTGACTTATAGGGTGGGGTAGGAGAGGTGATTTTGTATTAAAGTTGTTTTCCCATAAAAGTCCATAAAATAACGGAAAAACCAACTTTTCTCAAAAACGGCTCGAACGATTTTGATTAAAATTTTACATTTTATAGTACTTTAGGTCCCTAATAAACTATAAAATTTTAATCAAAATCGTTAAAGCCGTTTTTTAGAAAAATTGATTTTTCCGTTATTTTAAGGGTTTTTATGGGAAAATAACCCTTAAAAATAAAAAATTCACAAAAATGAAAAAACGCCTGGAGATACCGTGGATTAGTACCTCCACACCAAATTTCATCAAAATCGGACGACTGGTTTAGGCTCTAGGTCTGATAACATCCACACAGACACACAGACAGACACACCCCCAGACATCACTCCGAAAACCACTTTTTTAGGTTCAGGGGGACCCAAAACGGATATTTCCACCAAAAACTCAAACTCGAAAATTTTGACGAATAAAATAGGCCTACTTTCTCCATATACTATGGTATAGGGGGAGAAAGTAAAAAACAAACTACAGTAATAAGAAACGGCATTTGAAAGATTAAAATTATGTGTGTATGTTGCCATTAAGGCTGGTAAAATAAATTAAACATACACACTACACACAATAAATTTAGGTTAGGCCTAGACTGATAAACCAACATTTTATGTTTATTGAATGTATTTACAATGAGTGGACACCTACACTAATGAATGTATTTACACCTTTATTATTAAACGTATGGAAACAGTAATACTTGTATCAAAATATATAATTATATTAACTTACTTTTCTAAGTTTGTACTACACTTACTTTCAATTTCTTGTTAATTGTTAATTCCAGCGTTTGACGATAATATCTTAACTACACCGGACGGAATCTTAATTTAAATTGATGAATCAAAACACATGTTTCTTGAATGTATTTACATTCATTGCAACAGCAACCAATTCGATAACGCTTTTTCGTTACGCGTACCTTCTATTTGTCATTGCCATAGTAACCAATTAATTTTTCGTTAAGCGTTACATTTTCTATCTGTCAACTCCTACCGCAACCCGCGTAAAGGAACTTCGTTCCAAAAAGTCTTAATATAACTTGAAAACCCCGAACTCATCATAAAATATAGAGTGTTCCATAAGAAATACGAAAGTTGTCCGCCATATTTGAAAATGGCGACAAGGTTTTGAAATATCAAATTCATATTTAAAAATAGTGAAAAGTAGCCGAGTCCCCCATTTAAAGTTTGCTGAACAATTAATTGTACATCTTGTACTTTTGAGATCCCAATGATGGAACAGTTAAAATGGACACAATACTATATATAGATAGGCACAATAATAACAACATATTGTGTAACATTATATTTTAATCCAGAATAAGCGAGATTAATTAAATCATTTCAAGTGGAAAGTGATACCTGTGGGTGAAGCATACATTGATTCTCAAGTAGAGTTAGATATAGAACAGACGTGTTTACTGTAAGTGGATTACTTAGGCCTATAGAATTTCCATTTGTCAAAAACATAACAGACCTCTTCATTTAAATATATCTGGTTTTAATACATCACATCCTAAGTTTGTAACTTGATAACTTGACATTTAGCAGATATACAGTACTTTGGTGTGATATTAAAGTCTTTTCTCTGTTTATAAGTGTACTGTTATTTAATGCAAACTGTAGGAGGAATGTGCAATATAAAACACATTGCAGTAAAGGTCTAATCGTGTGAAGTGTTGGGCAATGTAGTAGGCCTTCTATACCATATGACAATCACAATCACGGAAAAACGTCTCGAGAAATAATGCAAGAACTGGTTGGAACCATCAGTAGACGTCAGCCTAATTAGAAAGGGACAACTATAGATGAATCTTGGGAAGGTGATTACCTTTACATTATTAGTGAGTTGACTGTGAGTCTAAAAACTTCTAGATGCAAGAGACCTAAGGGGCGGTTCGGGAGCTCGGGTTTGTATAGCCCGCGTCTTTGTATACTAACACAATGGAGGAAATAGAGATGAAGTGCAACTTCAATACCCTACAGCCCTACAGAGATTGAAAAGGGGAAAGGACCTAGTGTATAGTAAGCAGATTCTTTAGGCAGGGCTTAAAAAAAAGTTTCATTCAATATGGTGAATCCAAGATGGCGGACAATAAATTAAAATTTTAGAAAATTAAAAATCTACTATAATCTAATTTCTTAACCATGTAGAACTTTATTTATTTCTGACTCAAAATACCTTTCGGATATCCAGTATAAAGATGTTTCTATACTAAAATATCACCATGTATAGGCCTTTATCATAATCAAAAATTTAATATTACAAATATTTTTAGAATGAATATGCCTACATTTCGAAAAACACACATTAAACAAATACATTTTAATATTTGTATTCTGTTTAAATTTCTTTCTTTTAAATGAACAGTTATCTTTTTTTGGGGGCCCCATAGAAACACGAATTGCCCCAGTTGCCCTTCTTTTTTTAATCTCTGGATATGTTGCATATCTGTTAAATCGATACGGCTGGTAAGTCGGACTCAAACGTGTTTTGCTTGTGTAGCACAATAATTATTTTGTAGTCTAGCTGTACAGTATAAATTTTGCAAGATCCACTTGATCACTAGACTGTACCCGCATGACCCTAATAAAACCCTAGTTTTACCGCACAACCTCAACTTTCTCCCTTCACTTTTCAAGTATAAGTTAAGGCAATAAACTGCGAGAGGCTGTACTCAACTCAAGCACTTTGGTAAAGTGGGACGAGCATTCCTAAGAAGGTAAACAAACCGTTCAAACAAGGAATGTCAATACAGGTGTAAATTCAATTATGGGGAACACGTAATTCTGTAAAAATTATTATGTAAACAAGCTTAGGCCTACTTTCTACAAATAGACCTGGTATATTAGTTCAATAATCTTTTTAATATCTCAGGAATAGACAAGATAAAACAATTCCATTTTTTTCAATTTCTCATATGTTTACTCTATTAAGGCGAATAAAAAAGGACAGGAAAAAGTCACCAAAGTCTTAGTCTTATTTCAAGGGTAAAACGTAAGATTATGATCAAGCACTGGAACCAACTATAGATCGTGAGGAAATGTTCAATGTTTTAAAGTAAATTTAACTAAATTTTTGAAATTTTGAATAAAACTGTTATTACGAAGTATTTAGTTAAATTTTTATTTACGAAGGCTTAGGTTCTGAAGTAGGCCTACTGAGTTTAGATACTAAACTCTCATATTTTTTTTAGAGCATTTGTTCGATACATCAGCAATACTACGGGGATTATTACCCTATAGTAGGCCTAGTATTTTTATGTGATGACGCTAGGAGTTAGGATGCACATTGGCAATAGTTGCGTGTCAGTCGATTGACATTATAACAAAACTATTGTGCCGAGAAAGTGTACAGTTCAGTTAACAATATTAATTATACTTCCTGTACTTAATAGTTTGGGAAACAAACATTAATTATTTATACTTTAATTATAATCTATTTTTATGTATGCCTAAACTGTGAGGAGAACAACAATTTTTAGTTTGTATTTTTAACCGATCGGCAAGATTACTAACAGGTAATAGGCCTTACTTATTTTTATGTCCATTAATTAATAACTAGCTGACCCGTGCGAATATTTCGTAAGTTCGGAGTAGGCCTACATTTACCTGATTTAACACGTTGATTTAATTCAGTTAATTAAGTTTATTTATTTACATTGGTTTATAAATAACAGTTTCCCTATACAATCTTACAGTGTAAACAATCTAACTAACAGCAGCTGTCATGCTAGTTAAACAGATGGTTAGTAGATGGCGCCTTTCATTAGGAACATACAGAGTATAATATCAAAAGTTTTTTAAATCAATTTTTGTTATTAAAACATGAATTTTAAGCTGTTTTTCTATTTTTCCCGTGTAGGGGTTAAGGAAAGCTTTAAAATGATGCCTCATTCATGTAATTTGATGATGTATTAAGGAAGTTGTGGCGTACCGACAAAAAAACAGTCTTGAGAAATAATATATGCGATTATTAGTTAAGGTTCTACCTACCTTCCCAATGCCTTCCTTGACTCATCCTGTGCTACGATACACAGAATAAACAGTTTTATCAATGAATACTTAAATGTTAAGAAGCGCAGGTCTTATGGACTCAATTCTAACAGATTTTACAAACTTGGCGCCCTAAAGATTTGTAGTTGGGCACGACTCCGAGAGGAAGCGCTGGCAAACCATTTAGCGTGCGGTGGAGAGCGAGGGAGCGCGAGAAAGTGTTTCTCCCCTCTCATTGGTATAACGATAATGCAATTCATTTGTACTATATTTAGATTACTTGCCGAGTGCGGCTGGCTGAACGAAGGGTTAACCCCACTCGCTCAAAGACAGGGAATCGAAACTTTCGCTATTGCGTTATATACAATCCCAGACACAATCGCGTTTTGTTTGTTTAGAAACTAAATATAACTTATATAGGTATTTTCAGGAACACAATTTGTTGTAATTATTTTCTAATTGATATTGTAAATATTTCTATTTTTCTTTTAAGTTTAAATTTGCAATTGCGTATATAACTTTGTAAATAATTAAGTAATAATATATTTTGTATTGCTACAGATATATTTTGTCAGTAAATATATCTATTTCGTGTATGGAAAATTAAATTTGTATTGAGTTTATAATACTTTGTAAATAATGAATTAATAGTTTTGTTTCTCGTTTTATTGCTACACGCATATTGACAGTCCAGTTTATAAATATGATTAGTTTATACTGGAATTTCTGAAAAATAAATAAAATATAATCCTTAAATTACAATCAGCCATGTATGTAAACGTTTGTTTTAAATACCTTTAATTTGCTATACAATTGACAATTTTTTAAATACCAAGTTGGAATTATTTTCCTCAGAAAATTAAAATAAAATTCAAAAAAGTAAAACGCAATCCGGATCCAAAATTTAGCAAATATAAAAATTATATAAAACGGTAAAAAAATTATAAAATTGTTTGAAGTGAGTCAATGTCAAAGCACTCTGCTCCCTGAAACTACATTGTTAAGTCTATCCTCGTGCGAGTTGCCGATTGCTTTCTCCTTTACTGGAGCGGACCATTAATTAAATTTATGCATCGTAATGTATAAAAAATATCGTTTTCCCAGAAGTTTTGAATCACTTATTAAATTATAAAAATATGTATGTCAAGTTCAATGGACAACATTTTATTTAATCGCCTGGTTTTTTATTTCTATAAAAAAATATATAAAAAAGTATTCAATCTTCATTTTTTGAATTTGTTTTTTATTTAAATGTTATATAATTTGAAAAAGAAGGCAAATAACTTTGTAGCCTTGGCGAAATCTGTGATTATACAGGTATAGTCTAGTCTTTGACAATATAACCTTAATAACATTCAAATTAAAAATTGTAATAAATTATGGTCGAATTTCGACAACTGAGCGATCACTAGATTTTTGAAATACATATTAAAATATACAAACAAATAGCCTATTCTTTAAGTTTATAACAGGTCTTATGACCTATTTAACATTAAAAACATGTTTTTTTTTCTATGGACACTTAATCGAAAAAAGATACTGCCAGTTAACCATAGGCGTAACCAGGGTCATAACCCTCCCCCCAATTGTAAAAAAAATTTTCACAGTTTGTTTACACTTTGAATAATTAAACTATATCGCATTAATAAAAATTGAAGTTTAGTTTAATAAAAAATGAAGTTATTAGTGAGTTGTGGACTACTTTACAACTATTGAAAGTACTTTCTTGACTATTATGTTTATAATTTATTTTAAATAAACAATTTTAATTAACAATATTTCTAACTTTTTTAACCTTGTACTAAAATTAAAAGATACAAGTTTTTCTTAACCAGTAAAATTCTTACTATGATTTTAGTCGATCTTTAACATAGTACCAATCAACATCAACATTTTTAACGCATATGCTTTAAATATAATTTACCAAAAACTGTCCATGTTATAAGGATTTATTAAATCAGATTAATACTTTAAAAATAAAATACCCCAGTCGCAGCAAATCTGCGCACTCGGAGAATTTCCAATGCTTGTATATTTGGGATTGGAAATATCCAATGCTTGTATAATATTGATGAAGCCACTTAACAAGTTTTATCATAATATTATATTTTTAAATAAGCAAGATATAGCATTTGATTTATTTCTCATAATAATAACATTAGAAATGAGAACCTATATGCTAATTTTAAGGGGTAAATCATAATAAAAGATGTTGTAGCGAATGTTATTAGCTTTAATTTAAGCACAAAATGACGTCTGTAGGTCCAACAGTTTCCTCACAATGCTTAAAAATAAAAAAAAAAAAAGCGTAAGCAGCAATGCCGCATTACTATAGCCGAATTTTTACCACGGAATAACTAAGTTTAAAACAAGTAAATTTAATAGTTATTTATTTTATTCATATTTCATGCAAGGTTTTCAATTAAATTAAGTTTTTGCTAACTGATTTTAATGGAAAAGACTATTAAGTTTCAAACTGTGTGATGCAAACTTTTAATTCACCATCTCTTCAGTATGTATGTCCCATGGCTGATTGTAAGTTGATAATATTGTGTAATATAATAAAATAAAGCATGATCATAAAAAAACTGTAATCTATATTGGTACAAACTTTTAATACTTCCAAATACATACATCATAAACAAAATAAAATACATAATTCTATATTCTAATAAAATGCATACAAATAAACACTTTGTTGCATTGCGGCTGATTCACTGTTCCTAAAACATATAAACATTCTGCTTCAGGAAGAGACCTTTGGTGGTTATATAGATACATGACCATGACCATATTATAGTGTTCTTCACTGTTAATATATTTTTCTATGAATGTGTGTGAGTAGAGTGTTCTTCATTGTATGTGAGAAGATGTTAAAATACCAAGTTGATTTTGATGATCGTTTAAAAGTTCTTGTATGATACAAAAACATGAGGTTTTAGTGTTCTTCAATGTTTGGGTATATATGTGTGTGTGAGTAGAGAGTTCTTCATTGTATGTGAGAAGATGTTAAAATACCAAGTTGATTTTGATCATCGTTTAAAAGTTCTTGTATGATACAAAAACATGGATGTTTTAGTGTTCTTCAATGTTTGGGTATATATGTGTGTGTGAGTAGAGAGTTCTTCAATGTATGTGAGAAGATGTTAATATACCAAGTTGATTTTGATTGTCGTTTAAAAGTTCTTGTATGATACAAAAAACATAAAGTTTTAGTGTTCTTCAATGTTTGGGTATATATGTGTGTGTGTGTGAGTAGAGTGTTCTTCATTGTATGTGAGAAGATGTTAAAATACCAAAATGATTTTGATGATCGTTTAAAAGTTCTTGTATGATACAAAAACATGACGTTTTAGAGTTCTTCAATGTTTGGGTACATATGTGTGTGTGAGTAGAGTGTTCTTCATTGTATGTGAGAAGATGTTAAGTAATAAAGTTGATTTTGAAGATAGTTTATAAGTTCTTGTACGATACATAAACTTGAAGTTTTAGTTTTCTTCAATATTTGGGTATATATGTGTGTGTAAGTAGAGTGTTCTTCATTGTATGTGAGAAGATGTTAAGTTACCAAGTTGATTTTGATGACCGTTTAAAAGTTCTTGTATGATACAAAAACATGACGTTTTAGTGTTCTTCAATATTTAACTATATATGTGTGTGAGTAGAGTGTTCTTCATTGTATATGATAAGATGTTAAGTTACCAAGTTGATTTTGATGACCGTTTATAAGTTCTTGTATGACACAAAAACATGACGTTTTAGTGTTCTTCAATA
>JAGFPH010007365.1:55949-66128 GCA_018207615.1 Philaenus spumarius | reverse complement strand
CCACAATTTTGAATCTAAAATTTTGCTTACAGAATTATATATAAGGATTGTGATTTGACTAAGGTCTTGGAGTCTGAGGACCACAGAAAGAAAAATAATTCGATCACGCAGCTGAAACGCTGAAGTAAGTTTAGTGGATTACTAAAAATAAATTCATATGTTTCAGGGTTTCAACCAACAATTTGGGAAATTGGTCTAAGAACGAAGGCACTGAATAGCTGCCTAAGTGTAGGAAATATATTAGTAGAATTTGTTTGCACCCAAGCCTCCAGCTTCGACTCACTCGCAGCGGAAAAACTCACATTGCGAGTTTGCACCTCTGCCTTGGGATTACAGACAGCTTTGCTCGCAGCGTACACACTCAGCCGTAAGATCAGAAGATGGCCCCCACAGTAAAATCCTCCATGTGTGAAGGGTGCTTGTATGGTATTTTACATTTTGATTGATTTTGGAAGAGTTTGAGTGTGAACACATATACAATTTTTAACGAGTTTTGGGGATCATGATCGGTGCTCATTTACTACTCCCGACCTTAGTTCTCACCATAAGGGTCACTGCAACAGCTTAAATCTTTCCTATGGAAATTCGCTAAGTGGACAATATGTTGGTACCTTCTTCAAAATATATCTAAACTATTTGCACAATTTGAAAGTGCCTGATAACGTATTTAGATACTAAATCACTCGGATTATATGAACCAGAAAACTTACCTATTGAATGTGGCTGTCTCAGGCACTGGAATGTTCAAGTCGTGATGGATTTTACTCATATCTTTTTCATTGAACTTTGGAGTATCTAACAGCTGATTGAGCAGCACTATCTTTTCTGGGAAGTCCTTTATGATTAACTTTTCAGCCTGTAAACACACAATCAGCTGTTGTACATTATGCCCAACTAATGTCCTTTTACAATCTACAGGAAATCTTACACAAATATTACAATACACAGTAGTCCTGCTGTCGAACCCCGCTGTTCCGAACAGAGTTAAGAAAAAATACCAGTTTTTTAAACTTAAAAAACAGGAGAAATGAAGAAGACATTTAAAACATACATTTATTGTTGCAAAATTGTTAAATAGAGACATATAGAACCTAAGCTTGATGAAAACGCTTGAAACGAAATAGAAATTAAAGATGGTTACTTATAATACATGTCGACTAATTCTGTAGAATAATTTTTAATCACTGCTAAACACAAAAAATTACTAATTTACACACACTTTTAAGAAGTAAAGTCAGTGATTTTGTCTGACAAAAAGCACTGAATCGACTTGAGGATGCAATTTTCCGCAGTAGTCGCATGAACATAACATCATTTTTTGGTGATGATGAAGTGTGTTGTTCGACTTAGGGTAAGGCAAGGTCAAAAGCATTTGCCGCGTCTGTGTGCATGATTTCAGTTTGAGCATCACCTCGTCGATCTGAGGTGATGAGCCATGCATCATTGCTACGATGTCTTCGTCTACGTACTCCTGGTGGCCATTGTCGTCAACTCCTCAACACAGCTTTCTTCTGCGTCTTCACAGCCAGGGATTTTCTTGACTAGTGGAAGAAGGTTAGTCTGTGACTGGTGTAAAAGTTGTTTCGACAAATTCCAATGTAGACCAGAGATTTTCCCATGATTTTTGTATCGCGCCTAAAGTGGTGCAACCCCACTCTTCAGCCAAGCAGTAAATCACACCTTTTATAGTGATTTTCTGAAATTTTTGCATAATCGTGACTTCATTTTCATCTTCTTCAAGTAAAGGTGCGAAACAGCATTTTTCTGCATTTTTGTTTAATAGGCTGTAACACACCCTGGTCCATAGGCTGAAGAATTGAAGTAACATCCGGTGGCAGAAAAACTGCTTTGATGTCTCCACAAACAAGTTTCATTTCTGCTGGGTGAGACGGAGCATTGTCTGTTAAAAGCAGAGCACGATTAGGCAATCCATTCTCTCTATTGAACGCAGTCACTTTAGGGACAAATTGGTGATCGAACCATTCCTTGAACAAGTCGCATTCCATCCAAGCTTTTGTTTATTTTTATAATACACAGGAAGTGAGTTGGTGATAATGTTTTTGAACGCTCATGGTTTCGCCGATTTGCTTTTTAACATCATCGGAAGTTTGTTTGTTGCCGAGGCATTGCTGCAAGTTAAGACAATTAGACGTTGTTTGTCCATTTTAAACCCTGGAGCAGATTTCTCTTCTTGGTAGACTTTTAGTTGGCATTAAAATTCAGTCCGGTTTCATCAACAGTGTAAACTTGCTGCCGTGAGCAGTTTTGGGAAGAAACAAGTTCTTTTAATTCTTTTAGGTAATTGTCAGCTGCTTCGTGCAGTTGACAGCTTCTCCCCAGCAATCGTGAACTGTCTAATTCCGTATCTTTAAAAAAAAAAACAGCTTGCTGAAAATGATGGGTCATCCATTAGCTTGTTTAGTTGAAGCGCCTTTTCTTTTACCAAAGGACCAGAAATGGGGATTCCTTTCTGTATTTCTTGAGTGAACCACAAGAATAAGGCCTCGTCAAGTTTTTCGTATGAAGACTCAGTAGTTTTCAAGAGTTTTTTTTCATTTGAAGCAGAACAAAACTGTTCAATTTTAAAGCGATTCTTTACCCCAGTCAGAAATCGTTGCTTTTCCGACACCATATTGGAGTGATAATTTAGTAGCACTTTCCCCATTGTCCAATCTTTTTAACACTTCGAGTTTTTCTTTTAAAGTACACGAAGAACGACTTCGTTTACTTGCCATGTTTAATGTTTAATAGTTGAAGTCAAGGACTACGAACACAAATAAAAAAGGCACAGTGACTCGGTAGAGTAACTCAACACTCACGGAACAAAGATTTACAATAAATTTGCAATAAGCGCACACAGTTCAACAAACTCCGCTAGAGTAAACACTGAACTAGATACGACTAGACCACTCCTCAGTGCAGTGAGTTATAAATATGTTTGAAACGGTGAAGAGGGAGGTCTGAGCGCTATGAGTCATCGAGGTAATGCACTTTCCTTCCAACTTTCACTGAACCTGTTCACAAGCCGATCAATGCTGTATAGAGCTGTCACTAGCAGATGTCCCCGCACATTATTTACGCATTAACAAGTCAATTCGTTGATATTATTTATGACATCCGTCTATTCCAAATTCCCGCTAAACCGAACAGTGTTCGGTCCCAATTAGTTCGGACTCTACTGCAACATGTGTTGACTCTTGCTTAGTTTAAAAGTTGTCTGCCTGTATGTGAGTTTTTGAAAACAAATTATCTCATAACGGTTTAAGATAAATTCATGAAACTCAGCGTGAAAGTTTATCACAATGGTTTAGACAAAAGTGCAAAATTGAACAGTGCTGCAGTTATCCGTTTCAAAATGGCGGCGGTTCAAACTTTTTAAAGTTGAATATCTGAAAAACTAAAAAAATTTAAAAATCGTTAAGATACAAAAATATAGGCAATTTAAAGACAAATCCAACGATGTGTCACTTTTTATCATTCAGTCAAGGATAACTGAGAAACTGGGATAGTTCTGGCTGAAAGTAGTTTTCGGTGAGTATTGAAGAAATTATAATGTTTCTCCCTTCAATGTTCCAAAACTGTCTGGAACCTTCTAAAAGATTCTATAACATTCTGGAATAATCCAAAACATTCAGGAAGCATCTAGAACATTCTGGCCTGCCTGGGAAACTTCGGCACTCGATTCCCAGCTACTTCACCGACTTCCTATAAGAAGTCCATTAGTGGAACGCCCTCTTTAGTTATTTTATCTAAAGTTATTAATATTTCAATGAAGAAATTAATAATAAATTATGTTATACCATCTTTTTGAAGATGTAGAAATATTTCCGAAGTCAAACGAATGGTTGATAGAATAAACTTTGAACACAAATTCTCACAACTAATACGTTTATTAATTCAAAAGCGTTTCAACGACAAAGTTGCCATCTTCAGTGATGCACGGTGCTACATTAGTCAAACTATAACTAACCTAACAGTGTTTCATGTCCTGCATTTACACAGAACTCATAATGCTTATAATGTTGCTCAAGACTAAGTTACATTAGTAAGGCGTTAACCATTGTAACTAACTACGCGTTATTATAACTAGCCTAACTTTAACTATATAACTAAACAAGTTACTAACCTAATAATAATCTCAAACAATACATTATTTTTATATTAATGTAGAATTTTGTATAGGCTCTAATTCATTATTTACAATTATTTTACTATATTTGTTAATATAAAAAGTTTCCCAAGCACCTATTATGTTAAGTTTAGTTACATGTTTCAATAGTAATAACAATAGAGTTTTCTATTTTAAAATGATGGTTCTCATCTAAACAATGGTTAGCCATACCAGATTTATCTGCCCTATTGTACTTTAAATGAGAGAAATTTTCTTTAACTCTTTTGGTTTGGCCTTATATATTTCTTCGGAAATATTTCAGAGTTTATACAATAAATTCCAGATTTGTCGTGTTTAGCAAACGTGTACAGACGGACGTACACTCGCTTCTACGCCACCAAACTTACGAAATATGTAAACAATAGTGCCTCGTACTATGGAAGAGGCGAGTGATTGATTCTTGTTTTACTGTATTCTATTTTACAATTGATATTTTGTAGTATGCAAATACCTAAATAAAACATTTTATTTTTAGGGTTCTTTACAGTAATAAATAATACAACTATTTCATTCTTTCACGAAATCTTTAACGAGCCGTGCTGACCTATGTTTCGCCAGCTATGCCATTATCAAAGACAACTTAAAGACTAATAAACGATACCAGGAACTGGCACATACTTTCTCACAAACACATTTAAATTACTAAACAGATTCACTGTGACTTGTAGGGTGGGGTAGGAGAGTTTTTTATTAAAGTTGGAAATTAACTAATAAATATTATTATTATTATCTAGAGAGAAAACTATTAGATCGATTTCGAACAAATTTGCACCAAACACGTCAATTAGGTCTTTATAGATGCTCGTAAAAAGGTTTTGAAAAATTTTGAAAAACAACCCCTTTTATGGCCAAAAAAATCCTCAAAAATCAGTTATTATTATTATTAGCTAAACGAGAATTTTTAGAAAGATGCGGGTTTTTGTACATGGTAGGGCACATTAAAGGCTACAAATAAGCCAAATTTTTTCAAAATCGTTAGAGCCGTTTTTTATAAAAAAATAATAACTGATTTTTTGGGGGTTTTTTGGCCAAAAAGGGGGTTGTTTTTCAAAATTGTTCAAAACCCTTTTTCGTGCAACTATACAGGCGTACTGGACATGTCTGGTGCAAATTTGGTTTAAATCGATCGAATAGTTTTCTCTCTAGCTTTGTATACATACAGACAGACAGACATTTTGTAAAAACCACTTTTTTGGACTCAGGGGGTCCCAAAACGGATATTTCCACAAAAATCTCAACATCGATTTTTTTGCGATCACTATACTTTCTCTATACTATAGTATAGTGAGAAAGTAAAAGTACAAGAAAATACAACACACAACCGGCCTGGAAAAAGTACCGTTAGGTTAGTGATGGGTGAAGGAAAGATATCTACCGGTATTTTAGCCTACTTTCTCCAGGTCGATTGTATGATGTATTTTCTTGTACTTTTAAGGTCCATTTACACAGGTCTATGGCGTGTCAGTGCCTCATTAGATCTGTGTTTCCGTATCAGTAAAAAACAATATTCTGTGGATTTGAATAGAGGGGTTCTACATGTCTGTCGGTATCAGTGCTGCTTCAGTACCCCTTTCTTGTTTTAAAAATTAATTCCCAACGATATTTTTTAGAATTTTACGGACACGATTTTATGTTTGCTTACAATGAATGACAAAACAAACTCATTGAATATGTTAGGAAATGTCCGATTTAGATCTATCTAGTCATAAAGATATGGATATAAATTTTATTTAAAAATGAAAACTGAAGCAAAATAGACAACATGAAAAATATTTAATATGATATCTGGAAATGAGGAAAACTATATAATAAATTAACTACCTGCATGATCAGCTTCGAGGTTAGAAACCGTTGAAAATGTATTATACAGAAAAACCTCGCTAGTCCAGTTTAATGTGGTCGTCGGTAGACCGGATTTAGGAAAAACCAGACCACCGAGAGTACATTTAAAATGATGCTTCACAGATGAAATAGCGAATCATTAGTATAATTGATTGATTGAGAAAGTGTAGCCTAAAGTTAGGCATTAAAAATAATTAAGGCAACAAAATTACGAGCAGTTGCGTCTGCATATTATAAAACAAAACTTCTTTTGTAATACAGTAAGTGTTTACATACGGTATATATACTTCTGTAAGTGTTTTAATATGTAGGTATGTAAAACGTACTGGGTATTTAACTATAATAACACAATTTTTTAGTTTTATAATTATAAAATTTATAATTTTACTTTTGCTAAAATGCAATCAAGTTTTTCCGTCCATTTTTATTTTTGTAATCTGGCCAGATTCCAGGGGGTCCGGTTGAACGAGTGTACTGTATTTTTTTACAATCTTTTTTATCTTAAACCATAAAAGATAACTTAGGCGTACAAACATAAAACTATATTTTAAACTATCACTAACTAGCTTGGGCTAATGGTCTAAATTATTTATATTTTAATAGAATTACAAAAGTTTGAGCTTCTGTTAATTTACAAACATAGGCCTACAGATACTGAATTTCATGACAGTGATACTTTACGCAACTATGTAGTCTTAAAGTTGCCTTCGATAACTGGTGACGCTAGGTTGGCTCGGCTCATTAAAAGAATTTTATGAAAGTACAAAATAGTATTATTTAGGCTATTATAAATAATGGAATTTACCTACGTTCGTTAGTTTAAGTTATTCCCTTAATTGTATTGACCTTAAAATAAAAGACAGAACTTCATTGGATAATTTATTTGCCCATTATTTAATGTCATAATCTATTTCCTTCAAAACAGATAAAATCACAATGAAATTTGATAGTCATAAAGTACACACATGAGGGCTCATATGATATTTTCCAGGGGGCTAGGCCAGGATTTATGGGATTAAGAAGTAATCCTCCTGTCAAAAATGGGGATCGAGAAAATTTTTGCACCCCCCCCCCCCCAGCAAACCTTTAAAATTTGGAAAGCCACTTTGGCTTTCAGGTGAATTATTAACCGTAAACGTTTGCCTTTTTTTGCCCATAAAAGTTCCAGTTCTGATCCAGTTGAAAAATTCACTCCTGTTATTAAAATACTGATCCTATTAAAATAAATGGTACTGGAAAAGGCACAGACTTTCTCCCATAATTTCATGGTTTTACCTTCCAATATTTCTGTTACAGATATTGGACAGATTTTTGTAGTAGCCTTTTAAAAAAAAAAGCATCCTCTAGGATATCAAACTCGAAAATGCTTGAAAATCGCACTAATCACATTCTATCTTTTTAGCCTTTTGGAAAAAGATCTTGTAGGTTACCAAACTCAAAATACTCGAAATTAGATCTAAAATAAAATTTTGTTTTATTTATCAGAATAAGATTTGAAAAGTGTAACCTTAGAATCGATTAGATGTAGCAAATTCTTTTGTTACTCCGATATAATATTTATGAGCTATTTGAAACTAATTATCGGAACACTGATTTTACACACAATCATCGCTAAAAAACCGTACAATCGACCGAAAAAGGCGAACTCATTCTTTCATACGGTTATGCGTGCGAGCTGATCAAAGAGGATTGATGAAATTTTCCGAAAGATTGACAGTAAAACAGAGTTTTTATTCAAATTCTGAATATCATTGTAGGAAGCTCATCATTTAACATAACACAACGATTGAACCTGAAGGGACGATAATGTGGCGGAACACAAAAGAAACTACAGTAATTATAAATTTACAGATATGGCTTTATACAAACACTGTACTACATCTTGTCACACCTGCCATCACAGAAAGTATTTATAAAGATTTTATACTGAAAACAAACGTAAGCCGAGATTGTTAAAGACAGAACAATACGACACAATCGTAATGTACACAGGCTGTCAACAGAAATACTGTCTTAATTTTCACTGTCCTGTTTACAGAAATTTCCCTGGCTCACTAAAACGGTTAATATAGCATTACAGGACATACTCACATTGAGTATTATAGGATACAAAAAAACACTTGGTAAAATTTCACAAATAAAACTTTTAATTAATTAGCTACACATGTTTTGCCGTTAGGCATCTAATTATACAGAGTGTAAAATAAGTGGCGATAGACCTCGATATAATTTAAATGGATTGCTATATCAAAGTAAAACCTCTGCAATACCTATTATAATACTTTTTCTGGTGTTTAAGAGGGGTTAAAAATGTTGTCCTCCACCATTTTGAAAAGGGGGAAGTTTCTTCTTTTTTTTAAATGGCAACCCCTATCTTGTGACAAAGGCCTATCATTCGAAAGGACTTAAAAAACCAAGAATTTCTGTGGTGAGAAAATGAAAATTACCTGACGAATTCATTCGCTACGCTCAAAAATGTTATTTAGCAAGTTATTGTTATAACTTATTATATTATTTAAAAGACGGGAGAAAATATGCAAAATATGATATAAGGACAGTTATTTACTGACGGGGGGACTTAGGAAACCTATTTAAAAAATTCCAAAACAACCCTCCCCCCGTGCCCCTCATACCACCAACTTAAAAATGTGTAATGGACTCTGACAAAATTGGTCTTCCGTACATTATTTTCTAGAATTTACGTTATAACACAATGCAAATAGCAATTTATTACAAAGGTCAATATTTCAAAATTAGTCAACGTTAACAGCATGAAATAATCTAATAAATTAGAGCTAAGTTACCCTGATTACAGAATGATAACAAGGAACGCTCTGATAAAAAATAATAATAATTTATGTTATCGATTGCATACTGCACTTTCACTTTTATTTTTTTACTTGTAGCCTGAGCGTAGCGAACGAATGCTTTGGTAGATTTTTAATTTCTTAAAATACATGGTTTTTAAAGGAATTCAATTAAATTTTGATAGATCGCAAGCCTTATGTGTGCATTAAACATTTTTGAGATGGGGTGCTATGTGGGGAGGGGGTTCTGGGATTTTGTAAATAGATTTTCTAAGGTCCCCCCCTGATGGTGAATACCCGTCCCAAGGTCAGAGTTTACATATCTCATTCCGTCTTTTAAGTATTAGAAAGTTATAAAACTTACTCTAAATAACATTTTTTAGCTTAGCGAATGAATTCGTCAGCCGGTTTTAATTTTATTACCACAGACATTCTTGGTGTTTTAAGTGCTTTCCAATAATATGTTACAAGATAGGTTTTGCCATTTAAAAAATGAAAGTTGCCCACTTTCAAAAGGGAGCGACATTTTTAACCCCCTTAAACACCAGAAAAAATGTTATAATAGGTATGATGGTAGAGGTTTTCCGTTTATATAGCAATTTATTTAAATTATATCGAGGTGTGTCACAACTTATTTTACACTCTGTATATGTAGGCCTACCTAATTAAATAAAAGTTTTATTTCTGAAATTTTACCAAATGGTGTTTTTATATCCTATTATAGAGTTTCACCAAGCACATAAGGTTTTTACTTTAAATTATATTGAGTATTATATTTTAGGAAGAAAACCAAGCTTCCACCTTCCTCATATTAGCTAGCCTAATTCTCCCTCCGCTTTCATTTTTTCTATGACATGAACAGGTTCAACAAATTCAATGGAACGAGTTTTTCACCATCCTCAAAAGAAATATAAAAAGAATAAGAGACGCCAGTTGAATAAAAGGACATAAAGGTATAACACAAGTTTGGCACTTCTTGAGAAACACACCTGGAGAAAATCTTAAGTAATTGTTTACTATTACTTTGTCAGAAAGTAATAGTAAACAATTACCAAATCCTACACTAATCTTTATTATGCCATCAAACTAGAGCATACAAAATTCTCTTCAAATACATCATCAAGTTCAATTTCCCTGCTTTTTCACCGTTTTGACATTTTACGGCAGGATACAAAATTTCCCTGAATGTGTTACACCATAGACTTACACTGACTACATACATTAACTGCGTAGGCCTACTTACTTTTACCTTGATGCTGTCCTTGTACCGCAGTACCTGTAACAAAATAAAATAAGCATGTATTATCCTCTCTTCTCTTCTTTTTATGTTACATTAAGATCAGGCCCAAAGTACAAAGT
>JAGFPH010007365.1:18538-30949 GCA_018207615.1 Philaenus spumarius | reverse complement strand
GGTTGGATGAGTGTATTTAATTTAATTTATGCTATTATTAATTTTTTCAAATATTAAAAATTAGTCACAATTTTCGTTCACACGAGTTATCAAACTAGCCTTTGTAGGATATTATGAGCATTCAAGTGTGGATTTGTCTTAAACAAAATGTTATATTTCCAGGTTTGTTGTGAAGACAATTTAAGAAGAATTCAAGAACGTTACAACATGTTCAACAGTCATAACAACAGCTATACATGGAAGTTTGAATCAAATGTGTTGGACATGAGTTTGACTCTTGATGAGAACAATATTCCTGACCCTAGAAATAAATTTAGACAGTTCAAGTTACCTGATGATACGTACATCCCCTGTTTAATGATTTACTACAATGATGATTTGACCTAAATATACTGAGTTCAAACAAATTTGTGTTAAATTTTTTTGTAAATTGTAAAATATTTGGAATTGGGTGAATAAACTCCTAAATTTTAATTATATTTTACTTCTTGTAAAGGTGATGTCCAGAGTACACTGCCACTCCTAAAGCTCAAAACTTCTTGGTACTCATTTAAGCCCTTCCTCTCCGGTGACTATTGTTTTAAAAATTTACTTGCTGGACTTCGAGTAAAACATTCCAGCAAGATGTGTATCCGAGTTTCTTGTTCCTACAAGCAGCTTTGACATGTAGGCGAGTCTGTTAGATGAAATCAGTGAAGATGTCGGCCAATTGTGGCCCTTGCAGCAAATGTGGATTTAGTTCTCGTTACTTCTTATAAAGGGCTGAGGCTATTATTCCTCTAGCTGAATTCAGAAAAACTGACTGACCTTCTCTCAGATATATAAACCATTTCAATCGCAGCCAGGTGGGTGGTGCCATCTTGCACCGGTGAATATCGAGCAGGAAGAACAGGTACGAGGTGTGCTGTATCCTTTTAAACGTCATCAACTATATCTTTTCCAGATGAAAAAGATACCCCGCAGTGAGATGGAGCTCATTCAATACAATGTAATTTCCTGAGAGGGAACAACAAGATCTACTGATTTACTAAAACAAGTTACTAAACAAGAACAAATTGAAAATGTAACGACAATTAGTTTTTACAAGTGTCAAACATGTGGTATATACATGACACTATCTTAACAATCAAACTCAATTGATTTGTGACATTAAGCGTCGTAGCTAAAAATTTGTTAACCCTTCAAGCGCTATAAGCGGAATTCTTCGCCGCATGAAATTGTTCCGTACCGTGCTAAGCGAGATATCTCGCTCCGTCCCAAAAAGAATCATTGTATTAATTCTAGTTCACAAAAACTCGGCTAGAATGCAAAAGAATGTTGGTTCACTACGTAGAAACACTATCTCATCATGACAATATCAATCGATACAATTCGATGTTTTCGTATGTTTTGCTTACTGACTGCTGATACACCAGCGACTCTCTACGCGCTAAGCGGAATACTTCGCTAAACTGTAATGGCGGATTGTTTACTAACATTGTGATTGAGTATCGTCTGTGCTACGCTCTTGAAGTTTATAGTTTCTGTTTGTTATTATTACTTTTGTTTTTACATACATAAATGTACAGTAAGTGAAAAAATAAAATTAAAAAATCCTAAATAATTAATTTTGGCTTCATTATTACAGTTTCCACTTCATTGCTATTCAATTGTTGTTGTTTTTTCCTAAAGGTACTCAAGGTTAAATAAAAAAAACAGATGTAAAAAAAATGTGTTTTTATTTTCAAAATAAAATAATTCGACCACGCAGCTGGACCGCTGACATGAGTTGAGCAAATTTCCAAAATTAAGTTTATAGGCCTATGTTTTAGGGTTTCAACCAACAATTTGGGAAATAGGTCTACTCACGAAGGCGTTGAACAGCTGTCTGTGTGTACGCAATATATTAGTAGAATTTGTTTGGGCCTAGTGGCCTCGCGAGTTTGCACCACTTGGCTTCGAACCGGGTACTTTTATGGTATTTTACGTTTTGATCGATTTTGGGGGGAACCAAGCGAGCTATAAGGTCGTGTAAAAAAACAAAATGTGCAGATTAACATCCTACATTTATATTTTTAGAAAACACTCTAAAAAAATTTCATTTTTATAGTAAAAATCCCAAAAATTAGTTACTTCTGGTCAAAAACTTACTTCCGGTTGTTGGATTTTTTTTTCTAACGAACTCAACCGAGCCACATAGACAACCAATATGTGTACCAAATTGGACTTAAAATGCGGCCGCTAGAGTGCGAACACATATATATATATGATTTTTAATGACACCCCAAAACGTGTTTTGGAGACCATGATCGGTGCTCATTTGCTACTTCCGACCTTGGGTCTTACCATAAGGGCCACTGCAATAGCTCCTATGGAAATTCGCTAATAAGCGTTAGGCTACATATTTTAAGAATAGGAGCTTCAGCGCTCCAAGGGTTAAGACTACGGTTTTCATACGACAAATGGTGTGTCATGTATTGCCTTGACACTAAAAGTCATGATACCATTTTATAACCACAGAGCTAACAATGAGTCTTTTCAACATATATAGTTTCCATGGTTACCAAAAGTTAAGAATCCTTTCCGTCTGGAGTTTTTTTTTAAAATGTAGATACAAAATTATAAGTAACTTAAAAAATAAATTTCTGTTTACTTCAAAATTATTAATTTCATTTGTACTTATTTTAAACAAAAAAAATTAAATTAAATAATTGTCTTTAATTCCAAACAAGAACACAATTTTCAAACAAAAAAATAAATGGCTAACAGACAAGGTAATAAGGATGAAGTCAAGCCTAGCCTTTTTGCATGCTTGTTTGGCAACGAAAAATGGTCTAATTATTTAAAACATAACAATCTTTGCAAACAGAATAAGAGAAAACGGAAAAAAAAACGTTACAGTAAAGTGCTAGGAAACTCTTCACAAACTACAGAATCCAGCATCCCACTTTCATGGGGAAGTAAGAGGCACGACTTTAAAAAACAACATTTGGATGAGAAGGCTCGTACAAATAACTACCCTGGAATCGGTTGTAGTTTCTATTGTTCGTTGGAACCGAGAAGTAGAAAAGAGAAATACAGAAAAAGCAAAATTGACAAAGAAGAGAGTGCCTATATCATAGTTTTAGATGAAAGTGAGGGTCAGAGTGCACAGCAAATCAGGAGCGACGTATCGACCGAAGATTCTGAATTTAGAACTGCGGAAACAGATGTAAATTTAGGAAGTAAATTTAAAATGTCAACACTTAACGAAGAACTAATTCAATGTTGTGCAATGAAACCGGAAACACAAAGTAAGGTTGAAGATAGATTACCTGTTGAAACTCAAACGGAGGAAAGAAAAATCAAATTGCTTTGCCACGAGGAAAATTCAGAATTCTTCAAAGATCCGCAGTTAACTGATTGCAATGGATACCATAGAGTGCCTCGATCGGAAAGCTTGAAGAATGAAATAATTCCACTCCTGATCAATAAAAGGCTATCTAGTAAAAGAAGAGTTAGTTTTACAACAGATTCACCTAGAAACGGAAATGAAGATAAAGAAAACTCGAAAGACAATGATTCCACTATAAAGTACATGCACAAGTTGGACGATGATACAAATAAAAAAGAACCGGATTATAAAAATCAGTTTTTAAAAATAGTCGAAAAATTGACAAATTTAGAAACAAAACTTGAAGACGTCAAGGATGATCCAGAGAAAATAGAAGAAGTTAGCGAAGATATGAAACAAATCAAAAACGATTCGAAAACGGCAACAATGCAAATACAAACACAAGAAACACATAAAAATAAATCTATGTCGACGAGCCAGGAAGATTTAAGTTCAGTAAGACAAAAAATATTTGAAAATTGTTCCCAAATCAGTCATAAAATTTTAAAAGATTGTGAAGAGTATTATAAAATATATTATTCAAACAATAAAAATTAATATTATTTTTTTTTCTGCCTACACACTTCCTCAGCAAGGGATATTTAATTAAATTCCAAGTGAAAAAACATAGACCAAGAACAGGAATTGAACCCGGGACCTTAATGTTTCCGTCGTAACGCTCTACTAATTGAGCCACCCTGATCACTGTAACCTGAAAAAAAATTAAGATTGTTTTCAAGGTCGTATAGGACACGAGGTATTCAGTCTGTTAGTTCAATAATTGCAGTAAAATCGTACAAGTAAGATAACATCGTCCAATATCTGGAGTGATCAGGATAGCTCAGTTGGCAGAGCGTTACGACGGAAACATGTTTTGGTCCATGTTTTTTCACTTGTAATTTTATTTAAATAAACATTAATTTTGATTTGTGGATATTTAAAATTTTCATTAATATTGTCCCTGCCGAATAAAAACCATAAGCAAATGCTTATTCTTCTAGCATTTTCTAGAGAGGATAGAATGTTCTGGTGATTTCAACCACTTGCTTGGACAAATTAAGGATTTGCTTCTGTTTCTAATGAATAAAGATTAGCAGATGCTATCACCTAATAAGTTTTTAAGGTTGTTTTAGCCTATACTTGAAGGCTAGATAAAGTGGCAGTTATGAATCTTAAAAAAATTTAAGTTAATCTGGTCAGAAAAGATTTGGAAAATAATTTGTATAAACAAAATCGTTTTGATGACAATAACGTTCTGTAATTAAGTGATTAATTTTTAGGAAATAACATAAATTATGAAAACAAATTACAATAGTTTTTGCATTATATACACAAATTCAAGTCATTCATGTAAAAAATCTGACTTTACAGCACATGCGTCAGTATCAAGGACACCACTAACCGAATTCAAGTGCATCTGGCCTAATCGATCATAATTTCCGTGAAAATTTCAGAGTATGCAATAATCTGCTTGCATTTGCTTCGCCACAGTTTTTTGTGAGCAAAGCGAGTATACATATAAATAAAGTGAACATAGTTTCTCACAAAAATCATTAATATTTAAACGTGTTTCGATGGCCAGTGATCATCAGTGACGATTACACGCTTATAACTAACTAAATAAGACAGCACTCAATCGTATGTACGCAGTGTCTCAGTAGGGGCGTGGTGTGAATATGACCAATAAGATTACAGTACGGTGATAATGATGTAAAAGAAGAGAAAAATTTACAAATTAGAAACATACATAATAATTAGACCTATATATAGTTGAGTACTTTCTCATTATGTTAGTGATAAGTGAGAAACTGTAACCAACAATAACAATACGGATTTAGGTTTGAAACCCGTTTGACAAATAAATACATTTTTGTCTTTTTTTAGCAACTGTGATTATTTTATTATTTAGGGGGGGCCTATAAATAGTGTTTATTTTTCAATATGTCCATCAGTTCAAGTTTCAATTTTATTTATAAAGATTATAAGTGTTAAATTGTAATAAATAATGTAATTATAATGATACTATTACAACTATACAAATAATAAGCAGCTTCCGGTACTGTATTTGTTTTAGTTATAACAGAAGGAAGAAAATAAAACAAGCTTTGATCAATATTGATTGTAGGCCTATTTTGTTGATATTTAAAAAATAAACCGAAATGAAAAATGTATCTTTGTTTTTTTAGTAAATGATCAAGTTCATAAAACAAACAAGTTTATAGGTGACAGTAAATAACTGTTATTTCACTCATAATGACTACTCTTCCTCAGATTCTGAACTAGACGAATCTGAATATCGTGTGTATTTCTTACCTCTTCTTTGTATGGAAACTGAAGTTTCATAACCATCAGGTGATGGACCACGTGAATTAATCTGCCATGATTTCATCTTCTTACCCCCACTTCGTCTATTATCAGTTCTTGATAAATATCTCCTCTGTTTTCCATCTCTGGCAGTTTTCCATTTATTTATGCTCACTGTACTTCTTGAATTTCGTGTTTTAAACCCTAACCTATAGTCACTGTCTGTGTTATTTCCACCTTTATTTTCAAGTTTTGAGAATTTAGATTCTAGGTTGTCAAGCCTAGCGATAATTACTTTCAACTCTTGTTCAAAGGAATTCCTTTGTTGTACCGGAGATCCTTTACCTTCCTGAACAACACTTCCTAACTCAATATTGGTTTCTTCTTTTTCAACAAGAAAACTATCACCAGAATAATTATCACATTCGTTTTTTTCTGTAATGGATGTATTTAAACTAAATCTTCTGTTTTTTGGTGGTGTATCTTCTGTGTGGTTTTTTCTTGGTGTTTTGTCACTAACATTCTCTTTTTGTTTATGTTTCTTTTTTTTTAAATTTCTCTCTTTACCACATAAAGCAAAATACACATTAAACCCACAGCGTGAGTTTTTATCAGTAGGACAGGGGCAATGATTGAGACACTTGTGACAAGTATGATTATTTCTCTTGGAAATGTTAACCATAACTCAATGATAAAAATAAGGATAGAATGCTTGAAAACTTAAATTTTAAGCTTGTGTGGTATAAAGTAGTTTGTCTCAAACTAATAATAATATACTATTTGCACAAAATAAAACTGTTTTATGTTGTTGTATTTGAAGAAAAACAAAGTACTAATAATTTTGTATGTGATGTGGTCAAAATAATTTTGTGTAGACTACATAATGTCATGTAAATCATATGAGTTGGCTAAAATCAGCTGTTGTAGAAATAAACAAAACAGCCATCTGAATATGTTAAGGGCTAGATAGTTTCTAATAAGGTTTTTAGAATTTGTTTTGTACTATTCATACAGACACATTCTATTATATATGAATGTTTCCCAACAGAAAATGTTTTGAAATTGAAAACATTACTTGTTTCCCTCACAGTTCAGTTATATTATTAATTCCTTGAAAATTTACCCTATATTGAAGATTGTAACTGGTTTATTAAGTACTTAGGTTTAGATTGAACACCAAAAAGTTATGTTCAATAAAATCCCCTAGTGTTTAAGCATTCATGTTTTCTACGTTTGAAATATGAGATTCTTCGTTCTAAATTCAATTCTTTCAGTGGCTCAAAAATATTGCATCATTGTGAGACAAATAGATGAGCTACATTTGTTTGTTGAGGCATTCTAGTTGAATAACTAGAACTAAAGTGAAGAATTCAATGTGCTGTTCAAATATATGAGATCTAATCAAAAAGGAATGAAACTCATTTTGAGAACAATTTCACACAAAAACTGTAGCACACAGTAAAAAGTTTGTTAGCAAGCTGTAATGGTTAGAATACGTCTCTGTTTTTATTTCCCAAGAACTTATTCAAAATAATTTAGAGCAAAGATTTGCAAATCAGCTACAGAAAAAGCTAATTTATTACATGAAGCTTGTGGTGAGAAAGAACTGTCCTATGATGGTGTACATTTTGATGTAATTTTCATTAAACAAAGTTTCTATCTAATGTTATTATTAACTAAAAGGGCAACACTAGTCTCAAGATTTCTAGAATTTTGTTTATTATTACTGCAATATAATATAAATATGATTTACTGTTTCAAATAAATGACATTCAGCTCTTCTTGTAATATTTATTGTAGAATGGACTTAATCCAGCTGTCTCTCTTTTACAGTGTTGGTTCAATATGTAATAGAGGGATCCAAATCCATGCGTCTACTATCTGTTGCAAAAAGGTAGAAGGGTCCAGGTCCATTTATTTACTTTAACCCTTAACTACTACGGAACGTCTGTCAGACCACGTGGGAATTTTTATTTTCCGTTTCTCCCTCAAAATGCAACCTGGCGCTTGGCCCTCCTAGTACCTCCCTCACTTAGTTTGGTCAGTTATGAGCCGGTTCCGCATAAACACAGTGATATTCTTTCCCAAGTTATTTAGTGATCTCGGTACGAGAAACGTTCCGAAGTAGTTACGTTAGTGTTTAAGTGGTCCATGAGACGTTCCGTAGTAGTTGTGTGGTTTTTTGGACTTCATTTGTACTTTGAAATTAAGTTTAAAATTGTGTATACTCGTTTTATATTGTTAAATTATTGTGTGATTTATTATTTCTGGACTACATTTTGTATTTGGAGATTTCTTGGTGATTTTTTCAGACTGTAATTTCAAATTTATTTTTCTTATTAAGTTGAACGTTGAATTTTTATGATGGATAAAGACCAAGATTTATTAAATAATTTGTTTGGACCATCCAGTAGTGCTGGTTTTCGAAGAAGGCGTGTTTTGGACCGTAGCTCAAGACAATTTAATGAAAATTTGACTAATTTTGTGAACGAAATTTTAGAAGATGAACTTGATAAAGATATTGCAGATGATAGTGAAATTGACCCGGACTATATTGAAGAAAGTGAACATGATACTGAAAGTGAACAAAGTGATATTGATTCTGAAGTCATAAGAGATGATGAGTTATGTAAAAGTAAAGAGGGAAATAATGATAGTTCTGATAGTATGAATGCAAATGAAATGATTGAAAATGAAGATAATTTAGTTAATATAGCTGCAACTGACGCTCCAAAGTCTGGAAAACGTAAGAGTCATTGTTCCCCACATAGTTCCTACAGCAAAGATGCTGAAATAAATTTAAAGAAACAATCTCGTAATACCTTGGAACAAAACAGTTCTAAATATCCCAACTGTTGTCTGAATCAACCCTTGGACACTTCTAATCAAACACAAACTATTCTTGAGAATGTGGAAGTACCTAAAACACATCGTATATGAGGCGAAGGAAAGACAAACAAGAAATGATGAAAATGAGAATCCCACCTATGGAATAAAGACCCACCGAATCAAGCAGTACGAACACGAAGTGAAAATATTATAACCTGGGTTGAAGGATCGTGCTTCAAATCTTGGATCTAATCCAGGTATTGAAAAAAATATGGCAATTGCTCTTTTCTGAGGATATTTTAGAAAAAATACTTTGTTGAACAAACGTAAAAATAAACTGTGTAACGCAAAAGTATACAGGAAATCCATCATATGTCCATAGCATTGACGTAATTGAACTTAAAGCTTTTATTGGCCTCCTTGTCTACAGTGTTGTTTTTAAATCCGGACATGAATCAGTTGGCAGTTTGTTTGGAGCAGATAGCACGGGTAGAGAAATTTTCTATGTTGTTATGAGCAAGGAAAGATTTTTATTTATTTTACAAGTTCTCCGGATTGATAGCCTGGAGGATAGAAATGAAAGGAAAAAGGAAACAAGAGAAGCTGCCAATAGTGCTTTTTCATTGGTTGAAAACTGTCCAATTGCAAGGATTTTCAGAAAACTCTATATTTTCGAAAATAAAAGAGTGATATCTGATTGGATTGTAGTTTTAGAAAATGCAAATCTTGACGAATCCAAATGTTTCTTTATATTATTTTCAAAACAGATCTGTCGAGCAATATTGAGCCTTAGAGAAGTAATTTCCTAATTACAGAAGTAATATTTGTGTAATTTCCTATTGCTTTCTCGTGCGGCATCAATTGATTTAGAAAACTGCAATTTTAAAACGATGATTACATATGTAAATATACGTTTTAGAAAAAACTTGTAGATACAAAAATTAAAGTTTAAATCATTTCCATTCCAACGGTTTTTGTTTTAGTGTGATTAGATGATTTTTAGTGGGTGAAATATTCAATACAAATAGAGTAGTCAATGTTGGCATAGCCGAACAATAGAATTGTACATTAATTCCCGACACTTATATTTAAATTGCTTCTGTTTCTTCGGTATGGTGGAGTTCGTATAATTTCACTTATTCAATATTAATAAATATAAGATGCAAAGAAAACAAATACACTATAATAATTATTATAAGCGTTGAATTCAAATTAGTTATTTTCACAATAGAGACGTCGTGTCTAACTCTACGCTTGAAATATGTAGGATGTGAAAAATTTGACTCCTTGACTGCACAGGTTGTGATAGGAGGGGGTGTCTCTATGACAATGGGTACAGGTGCGCAGAGCTTCTGTCTCTGTCACTGCCAAGTTTGACTCCAATTTTCCAACTCGCACACTTAGTTAATGTCTGTGGCGCATAAGTGACACATAGAGGACAGAGTTATATAGAGTGGATACTATGGGCTCGCCGCGACGGTGAGGCCGGTTGGCCGCTCAAGATGGCGGCTACTCGGCGTGACCTTGGCCAGTGCCGCGTGCTATTCTCAAAAGTTTCACACAAGTTTCTAAATCTACAGCTTAAGTACTACAATCAAAAGTTTAGAGAGAAAATATATTTTTCAAAAGTTAGAGCCCATCTTACAAAGACTTTCGTGAGCCAATAAAAATGTTGTGCATTGTGTAGTACATTGTATTCATGTATTGTAAACACTTTTAGGATGTCATTGACTAGGGGAGACCCCTGTGTGCTCCGCACGCCAACCCACGATGGAACCTTCTAAAAAGATATGTTATGTTTTATCTATACTAATATTATAAAGAGGTAAAGTTTGTTTATTTGTATGTAGGGGGTAATCTCTGGCACTACTGAACCGATTTAAAAAATTGTTTTACTAATAAAAAGCTACACTATCCCTGAGTAACATAGGCTATAATTCATTTCGATTGAAACCTTTTTTATTTCAATATTTGTAAATTTAGTCGTAAAAAAAATCTTAGGTTAGGCCTAGAATGATAAACCAACACATATATTTACATTTATTACCATAGCAACCAATTGATTAAAATAACAGGTAATATGTAGCAGTTTGCTTTAAATAATATTTCCATTAACAGCTGATTTCAAAATTTAGAGCAACTATTTTTGTATATTTCTAGCTTTTAGGTTAGGGTTTTAAAGTGTAGACCTGAGCCTTGCTGTTTTTTTTTAAACAATATTAACTGCTGTTATAAAATATAAGAAATAATTTGGTTTGAACATTTAACATTATTTACCATCTTAGTTTTGAGGTTATTATTAATACTACACCTTTATTATAAATAAAACACAAAATATGTTTTTAGAAAGTTCCATTGGGGGTTGGCGTGCGGAGCACGCAGGGGTCTCCCCTAGTTTATAATAAAGGTGTAGGATTATTAATAACCTCAAAACTAAGATGATTAACAATGTTACGTGTTCAAATCAAACTATTTCGTATATTTTATAACAACAGTTATAATAAAAGTTAAAAGAACCATTAAGGCTCGTGTGTAGGCCTAGATTTAATCAAAACCCTTACCAAAAAGTTATTATCAATTACCGTATATTATCAATAAATTGGCCTAAATATGTCTTATTTATTTTTAATTAGGATGTTAACATAGTTTTTTCTTATTTTTAAATTCCTTAAAGCAAGTTTTTATTGGTTTGTGTGTGTTGACACACGTGTTGGTTGATCCTAGGCCTAACTTAAAATATTATTTTGTACTAAAAGCTGGACATCCGAATCAACTGTTTTAGCTGTTATTTTAATCAATTGGTTGCTATGGTAATGAATGTAAATACATTCAAGAAGTTGTTTTTTCAGTCTAGGCCTAACCTAAAATTATTTTAAATTTATTTTACCTGCCTTAACGGCAACATACACACATGCTTTATGTTTTTGTGCACATCTTTGAATGATATAAGTTTCTTCTCTCAAATGTTGTTTTTTAGTTTTTAATAATGTTGCTTATTTATTGGTATTTTAGCTATTAGGCACTATGTGTTTAACGTCCAACTTGATCCTGTGAATTTGTTCGTTGAAAGATACTGGCCACTAATGATTTTCTCTAAGCCAGCTGATTCCTTTTGCTACAATAAAATTGTACAATTGTCTTAGATGCACAATCACGTGTTTTAATAATCAGCTGGATAGGGAAACTTAAAGTGATGATAAAATATGTTTAAAGTTCTTTTATTACATTCTAAATGAAATCACTTCAAAAATGTAATTAAATTGTGCAAATATAGAATGATTGATCTTTCATTTAAGACAAACCGCGTGTAAAACGGTTCAGTGGAAACTTTAATTGAACTCTCCAAAAAGTGCAAAGTTGTAATTTTACCCCATGTTAAATCTCCATAAAAAAAGTTTATTTTCCATTTTTGATCCAATTAACATAAATATTTTCAAAATACAAATAAAACCTGCACATATAGGACCGCTAACCTTTGTTTTGGTATAACCCGCATGTAAATCGGCCCAGTAGAACGGTCAGGCTCGCTGTCATAAGCTTAAATTTTTTTCCCTATGTTAAATCTCCATAAGAAAAGTTTATTTTCCATTTTTAACCCAATTAACATAAATATTTTCAAAATACAAAAAAAAATAGCACATATAGGACCGCTAACCTTTGTTTTGGTACAACCCGCATGTAAATCGGTCCAGTAGAACGGTCAGGTTCGCTGTCATTACTTTTGCAAAAGTTTTTAGTATATAAGATTAAAGTATCTGTAGAAAACTGTAACTGTACTGAGATACTCTGTTAATTAAGGCATTTCACTCTGACTATTGAAATTGTTCTAATGCATTGAATAACATCTTAAAATGAACTACGAATTGCAACGATCTACCACCCCCCCTCCTAATCTGATCTACTTCGCTTTTCGCAATTTAACTAAT
>JAGFPH010007365.1:2331-18438 GCA_018207615.1 Philaenus spumarius | reverse complement strand
CTAGGGCCATAGGTGCTCACTAAGAAAGGGTTTGAAAAAATTCGAAACTTTAGTAGGGTTTGGGGGGGATCAAAATTATTAAAAAATGACTTCTTCAAAACTACCAAACGGATTTGAATGAAATTTGGTATGCAGCTTCCTCTAGGGCCATATGTGCTCATTAAGAAAGGGTTTGAAAAAATTCGAAATTTTAGGGGGTTTGGGGGGATCAAAGTTATTAAAAAATGACTTCTTCAAAACTACCAAACGGATTTGAATGAAATTTGGTATGTAGCTTCCTCTAGGGCCATAGGCGTTCGCTAAAAAAGGGTTTTAAAAAAATAGAAATTTTATGGGAGGGGTTTGGGGGATCAAAGTTATTAAATCACGATTTCTTCAAAACTACCGAATGGATTGGAATGAAATTTGGTATGTAGCTTCCTCTAGGGATATAGGTGCTTACTAAGAAACGGATTGAAAAAATTCGAAATTTTAGGGGGGTTTGGGGATCAAAGTTATTAAATCACGATTTCTTCAAAACTACCGAACGGATTGGAATGAAATTTGGTATGTAGCTTCCTCTAGGGCCATAGGTGCTTACTAAGAAAGGGTATGAAAAATTTTGAAATTTTAGGAGGGGTTTGGGGGGATCAAAGTTACTAAAATCATAATTTCAGATCTTTTATTATTATGACAATAGTGCTTTTGTTATTTAAGATCTATATATATAAAAGCCAAATCCCACTCACTGACTGAACACTTAAGAAGAATACAATTACGTTAAAAAGACTGAAAATACCAACCACCACGGGCAACGCCGTACGGGTCAGCTAGTTTAACATAAAAACAGGAGAAATTAAAAAGAAGTTCGTGAATTCTGTAGAATAATTTTTTATCTCTGCTGAACACAAAAAGTAACTAATTTACACTCACTTAAGTCAACAATTTTTTTCTGACGAAGAGAACTGATTCGACTTGAGGATTTCCGCCATCGCCATCATTTATTGTTGAAGCGTCTTGTTCGGCGTAGCATAAGTGTAGGTTTACACCATCCGTTGCGTTTTGGTTAACACATTAATTCCATTAAGCCTGTTGGAATTGCCCGGTTTTGTTTCCTTCACGTTTTAAATCCGTTTTGCGGGAAGGAGGCTACCGCAACAAGCGTACGGTGAAACGGATACCGGGTCCGTCAGAAAGAAGGAATGATTAGATACAACAGTTAGGCGCTAGTAGTGTTTTTGCCACCTGTCGATTGCGTCCATCCGTTTTCATTAACTCGAAATAATCATATTTTTTTCCTCGGATCTTTATTCAAGACGATGCGGTACTAACAGAAGAAAACGGAATCGTAACGCAACGGAAGAAAAAACGGATGGTGTAAACCTACACTAAGGCGAGGTCATGAGCATTTGCCGTGTCTACGTGTGATATGAGTTCAGTTTGAGTGTTCACCTCATCCTCTCTTTCCTCTGAGCCGATCAACAGACTTACCGCAACAGACTTAGCAGATCTCACCGCACTTAATTTACGCCTTAACAAGTCAATACGTTGATATTATTCATGAAATCCACATATTCCGAATTCCCGCTAAACTGAACAGGGTTCGGTCCCAATTAATTCGGAATAGCGGGACTCTACTGTATTTTTTTTTTTTTTTTTTTTTTGAGGCGAAAATCCTTGGCGGTTATCATTGCGTTGTTTTATACTTAGCATAGTTATAGACAATTGTGTAGTGGTAACTAAAATTAAATTGTTAAAAAGAGAAATAAATATAAAACACAAGATACACGGACGGCTCAAAAACAAAGGCGCAGGAATCTGTGGAGGCAACCCAAGGCCTTGGACTCATCTGTATATACAGTAGAACGTCGAAAATCCGAACTAATTGGGACCGAGGGGAGTTCGGATTATCAATTTGTTCGGATTTTTGAAAACAACCAAGAAAAAGCCATTTAGGCTAAAATATATGCCCTTTAATCGATTAAAGTGGTTAAACAGTACAAGCAGTAATGTATGTAATTATAATACAGTATGTAAGTCTACTTACATATTACGATTTAGAAGAACCTGCACGTACACAGTATAGGACCAACATGATTACACTTGTACCTCTCAATTACAGTACATAATTAAAGGTTCACTTGTACATTGTAATTAACACAAACGAAAAATAAAAAAAATACTGTATAGTACACTACTGTTTGTACGACACACTGTTATAATGATTACACAAAGAGAAATTAATAAACTTTCTGTGTTTTTACTGCTAGCGCTAAAGCAGCTTATTAGCTTGACAGTGAAAATACTGACAGCCTGTCTGCTGTGAGGGCGTGTGAGAGCAGGTATTAAGAAATGTTTAAAAATAGATAATAATATCAAACGGTGATGAAGATTTTTGTGAAATTTTTAACAACGCAATAATTGGAATTTACGAAAATGAAAATTTTGCAGGGGCTGCCTCAGAACGCTTTCGGATTTTTGACGTTTCAGATTATTGACGTTCGGATTATCGACGCTCTACTGTACTCAGGCTACTTTGAAACCTTTAAGCTCGTATGGGTTCAGGTTAAAACTAATCTGGGAATGTGTCAAGACCACAATAAAACTGGCGGAGCTCAACATTGTCACGCTCTGTTGGGTACCAGGGCATGTCGGAATAGGTGGCATCCAGAGCCGTCCTTAGGGTGGCCAGGCCCCGCACTGCGGGACCTTACTCGCGCTATAATAGTTTTAGGTTGAGATTTTGGACTAAAAGGTTTTTAGTTATTAAAGTGCTTTATTGTAACCATGCAATATTTGAATGGTTCTTATTGCTGAAGCAGCCTGGCCCCGCGCTACGTGAAGAAAAGCAGCATATAACATATAATTAATTTATATTAATTTTTGTTTGTAGTGTAAATTTTTATGTATTTTGTAATTTGAGGCTAAGTGGAAGAGAGGACCCAATGGTCCTAACTTCGCCTCAATAATAAAGATTGTTATTATTATTATTATTCTTAAAGATGTAAAATGAGGCTGTTAGAATGTGAATACACATACATACATAAACAATTTTTAATGACTCCCAAAACGTGTTCTGTGAACCATGATCGGTGATCATTGACTACTACCGATTTTAGGTCTCATTGTAAGAGTCACTGCAATAGCTCATGTTTCCTTTGGAAATGCACAAATTAGGTTTAATTGTCTGCCATGTTTGTTTTTGCTTTTTGTTGCAGTATGGCACAGATTTATGGAGAAATTGATCAAAGCCTATTTGAGGAGGTAATTTTTATAACCCCACATGTCCCAAAAAAATTGTTTTTTAGATATTGACTGTTTCATATTTGTCATTTGAAAATATACATACTTTCATGTGTAGAAGTGAGCAAAACCCCACATTTACATTTTAAATATTAATTATAAAGTTAGTGTTTAAAGCAAAACCCCACATATAATCCTCTATGGTTACAGCAGAACCCCACATTTCCTTTTGTCCAATGAGGAGCAGGAATTCGAGTCACGTGACCTTGTTTGTCTGTGTTGTTGTCATCTGCCTTCACTAGTTGTTTGTTTGAGGTTAAGAGTGTGTCAGTTATTTAAGTGGAGTGTCTAACAACTAAGTAATATGAGTTTAAATCAAAATAATGTCGTTAATGAATTAGTGTTAGTTAGTAAAGCGAGTGTTGGGTCGAGAAAAAGACAAAAGACAGTTCCAAAGCGTCAATTACTTAAGGAAAAGAGATATACTGCTCCTTCTGGTGGTTGTGTTTTCGTAGGTTGCACACATAAAGGTACTGTTTTTAAATGTAATGAAGTTCGTCCTAGAGACGCTGTAACTTTTAGAAAAACTCTCTACTCTAAACCTGAAAAAATATACCAAGACCAATTGGTTGGTAGATTTATTACCACTAAAACAGTTCATCGCCGTCGATCTCGGCAATCTTGCTTAGGCCTAGGCCTACCACAGCCAAAAACAAAACCGAAATCAACTTCAGTTACCTACAGATTTCCACTGGCTTCTGGGGGAAGTGTAACTGTATGCAAAGCTTTCTTTTTACGCCTTATGCAGTTCACCCCAGAAAGAAAAAGATGTATCATATCGAAGCTTAAAACCAACAAAGGGTTGGAAGATAATAGGGGGGGTGACAGAGTAAGCTAAAGATCTTTCGCTAAAAAGGAAGCAGTACGCCAGTTTATTGGAAACCTAAAAGGCACTGAAAGCCATTATAATCTAAAAAAATCAAAAAGAATCTACTTAAGTAGTGATCTTTCAATTAGAAAACTTCACCAAATTTACAATGCCAGTGAAGAAAACCCACAACTCCATGTCAAGATATCAATGTTTCGTGAAATATTTTGTGGGGAATTTAATATAGGTTTTAGATCTTCCGCCTCTGATATTTGTGGTTACTGTGCCATGATGGACTATAAAATAAAAAATGCTTCAGTAGCACAAAAGCAGGCACTTTTTGCTGAAAAAAGAATACATAAGAAAAGGGCTAAGTGTTTCTACTACTTGATGAAAGAAACCAAAGAAGGAGAAAAAACTTTGAGTTTTGACATACAGCAGGTCCAACCACTACCCAGAACACCAGTCCAACAGGCTTTTTATGCTAGGCAACTAGGACTTTATAATGTTTGTGTGACAGATGTGCAAACAAACCAACAACCATGTTTTTATATCTGGACAGAGGAGCAAGCAAAGCGTGGTTCGACTGAAGTAGCCTCTGCTCTTTTAGCTTACCTCAAATCTGATGACCTGTCACAACTTACCCATTTGAGATTGTTTTGTGATGGCTGCACAGGGCAAAACAAAAACAATCATGTGCTTCATACCCTCATGTAGGTACTTCCTAGCATCCCATGTTGGTAGCTTAAAAAATATAACAATTACCTTCCCGGTGAGGGGGCATTCTTTTTTGCCAGCTGACCAAGTTTTCGGAAGAGCCGAGAAATTATTAAGGAAAAAACCAACGCTCATTACTAAGGAAGAGTACTTTGAAGAATATAAAAAAGTTGGAACTGTGAAGATACTTGGTACTGATTGGTCTCTTAAAGATGTCAAGTCCCTTGATAAATCGTTGAAACATCTGCCTAAAATCAGCGATACAAAAAGAATTTTCATTAATAAAGTTGTGAAAAAGAACAAAGTTCAGATTTTGGTCAAAGGAAATGAATTCTACCGGTTTGAACCGGATCTTATAGAATATAGTCTTCTGAAGAAACATATGAATTGGGCAAAGATATTGGAAACTCCTCTTGAAGATATTCCGCTAGTTCACCTCGTTAGTGCAGCAAAAAAAAAGGATGTAAATGAACTATTGACTATTCTTTTTGAACAAAATTGGCAAGAAAATGTAAGCCTTCAATGGTATAAAGATATTATTGTGGATACTCCTTCAAGTCCTGAAGAAGAGGAAGAAGTTGTTGAGTGTGACTGCTTAGAGGAAGACTGTGCACATCACTTGTAATAGACTAATATTACAGACTATTCGTTTCCAGAATTTTGTAGTACTTATCAATAACAAAACGTATTTTTATGCTCTTAATGTGAATTAAATGTTTTTTTACTTTGTGTACAAATTTATAAAACATTTTCTAATTCATAGCAAGTGTAACCTAACCTAACTAAACTAGCCCCATTCTATTTTCCTTTAAAACTAACCTACATTTTACAAGAGTGGCTAAATCAAAACCTAACATTTACAATTGTGTTTTGGTCAAAACCCCACATGCAGCGCGTTTTACAAGCATAACCCCCACATCTGCAAACTTATTTGTAACATTTTAAGGTTATTATTAATTTCTTTCTACAAATATGTGTGTTTTTTGGCTCAAAAATTAGTATAGCTTCATAATAATATTACATCAAAATGTCTTGGTAACAAAATGTATGAAAATCAGTTTTCTGGCTTTTCTGAAAAATTAGTCAACATGGACATGTGGGGTTAAGAAAATTACCTCCTCATTTGTAGGATACAAAATATATATATATACAGGGTGTTTCTGAAATGCGTGCAAATAATTCAAGGGATGGTTACAGAGTCTAAATAAATAAGTTCTTGTAAACACATGTTCAGAATTGCTTCTTTTACGGGCCAAATGCCATTATGTTTTTTTTTACTTTATTATTTATGTCTCTACAACAAGGTTACCGATTGGGTTAACACTTTCATTTTAATTTTTCCCCATTTCAAACATCTGGGGCGAATTCGGTTGTATTAAAATAAAATTGTGTCACAGATAGATTGAAGTAACTTAAGCTCAAAATTGTACTTAAATAAGTATAAATCTTACATCTCCTGTACGTTTGTTGAACCAATGTGAAATATCTTTCCCTGCATGGGCCAAAATTGGTTTGATTGTAACACTATCTTCATATTGTTTAACAAGGGGCGTGAGATCCCTTACAACTCCTAGAAAAGAAACCCAACAATCGTCTGGTGTATTATGAAGGACAATTTCATCTGGTAAAAAGTAAGGAAAATTTTCGAATCGTAATTTTTGTTTGTTTATTAAAGGTTTTATTAGAGGTTTCCTTGTGTTGCAGTCAATTAGATAAGATCCAAAATCCATCTTGATTTGTAATTTAATTCTTCTACATTCACAATGTTACTGTATTTTAACACTAATTTTATAAGTTTAAGTTAATAGAAATGTTGTTAAAACTAACAACAAACAACATAAATTAAGCAAGTCAGGTGGATTTTTTTAAATATGCAAATCAGCTGAACACAATATGTTACTACAGCTGAAGTTTGAATAAATATAAATTGGCGGTTGTTTTCTAGCCAATTAGCATAAATGTGAATCTGTCAACCTAAAAATCTCATGATGATTTATTGTTATTCATATTACAAGTTTGTATGGATTTGTGAGTTGGAGAAACTAAAAATAAATCGAGAAAAAAAAAATCCGAATCATATGTAACAATATTTTAAGAAGCAAAGCATAAGTATACACTTTCTTTTTATCAATTTTAAAATATGTCAATTCAATTTTGAATCGTCTTAAAAATGAAACATGCTAAACCGGAACGTCGGAAGTTCGTGTCAGGTCAAGAGCATCAAATTAGATTGTTTATACAGCAAAGCGAATTAGTTTGTGGAAGTATTTATTATTGTGCGTACATTCCACGAATAAAGTAAGGCATACAGTTCAAATAATTAACTTATTCGATTCAAATTTGAAATTAAATTACTTCATTGACACACACCTGCTTAGGCCTCCTATCTTCTATCCACAACTTCCTGTTGTGGGAAACTACCAAGTACTTGCATGCTTCAAGGTAACATTCCTTGAATAAAGTGTCCTTTCTGACATTGATCAAAATTATGGCAGATGGAGCTTCAGAAAAGGTATATATCAGTGTTTTAAACAAATATGTTTCAATAATAATTATAAATCACACGTTTATAACATACTGCCTCCTATCGATTTTAGTTCATAGGTTAGGTTTTGTCATCTATGTCAGTGTATTATTTGTTTTATTAAAATTAGTTCATAATGAAACTGTCAAGTTGATTTATTAGAATTACGGACACATAAATGTTGTACTTAAATATTCAAAAGTTACTAAACATTTTGGCATTGTTAACAAATTGCATGATTTTTGTGGTCAGTGTCTGTGTTCAACAGTTTAGTATCAGGAGCCCAAGCGGCCACATTATTATCAATATTATTTAGCTTGTCAATTTAATAATATTATGTTGTTTATAATTAAAGTACACACAATTTTCCACTCTTAAACCTAAATCAGCCCAAATTATTTTATGCATTGTAAAGTTTTTTTAGTTAGGCTATGTCATTAAAGATATAACCAAATTTAGCATTACACTTAATTACCTACCTAACAATAGTATGTTGGCTTGTTCCAAGTCAACGTTTTTGACCCATTTTATATTTTATAATTCTGGGCCGCAAGTTAAATTGTCAAAAGTTTTATATAACTTCAGGCAGATAGCCTATGATAAAATCATAGGGTTTTTAACACAGTCCTAAAAATTGTCTAAATAAAAATATCAATGATTTAAGCTTATTTATATAAGAAAGGCCACAGCAGAAACTGATATTGTCATTTTATTGAAACATCACTTATAAAATAACGAAGGAATCTGTAAGATTGACAGGTAGACTACCAAGCCAATATTATAACAACATTCTTACAGTACTCTAAGATCAAGCTGAATCCTGTTGAGAATGAGCATATATTTATTCCCCTAGTGTTTAATGTACTTTTATCTGGAATTAGTATGAATTGTAAGATAACTAAAAGTAAATTCTAGGCATGGCATAATATTTTCAAATTAACTTACTAAATTTTAATCGTTGTCAGTCAACATAATATTAAGGCTGGGACATTTTAATAACAAAAAAGTAATTAGGTACAGTATGCTAATTAACTATGTTTAATTATTGATTTGAAAAAATCATAAAAATGTGACTTACTGTGATTTAATCACATACATGAAGGTTCACCATAAGCTGAATTAGAAGTTTTTGAATGAAAATAAGAGTGGGCGGCCTTTTAACTTAATAGGAAGGACGAGGTCTGGTTCGTATGTCAGGTGAAACATGGATGTTTATATAGTCGGGGAATATGTTGATTTCACAAATAAATATTCAAAAATAAAATGTTTATGATCTGGCTAAAGTTTTATTTACATTTTCTGGCGCAAATTTACTATTTGACCCTCGGCTGACTTATGGCCACCGAAATGCAAGAATAATTAAAAAAAATAGCCTTAAGTGTTAACTTATAATGTTTAGTCACAGTATGTTTACCTGTATTTAACATTCAACAGTAGAATGAAAAACAACGTCGTCGTCTGCAAAAATATCAGCCGAGGGTTGAATACTAAATTTACGCTCATTTTCTCGCTAATTCTAGTTCATTAGCCTATACTCTTCGTCACAATTGGCAAACTTTTCTATCAGAATTTAAATATCTTCCATAAAACTCATGTAGAATTGTCATGGTAATTCAATGGGCATCAAATATTCCCTTTCTTAGAACTATGATAAGAAAACGTTCTTAATATTTTCAAGAAAGTTATTAGAGTACAGAGTATAGGAAAATACTTTTGTCTTATTGAAGGAAATATATCTTTATTAATTGAGTGATGTGGCTAGTTCAGTAATAAAATATTTTATATTTAAAGTAATAGGAGGGAAACTATCTGAGAACAGTCAAGATGACTCAACCTCAAATTTTTTTTGAAAAAGGGTCCTACAAGCTTTCCAAAATACTGGGAAATACAGTAGAACCTCGATAATTCGAATCACAGTAGTTCGAGGGTCCGAGTATTTCGAGTCTTGTTTGCAAAATAAAAAATATATATATTTTTGACTATTTTAAAGCTTTTAAAACATTGAATGTAGTGCACCTTCAAAATTACTTTGTTACCACCGTTCCATTGTAGGTTTGAAATGCCAACTAGTCTATTGAAAGTGACAAGGGATCGAAGTGGCTGGCTTGTGTTCACTTGGCGGGCTTGGCGACGCACCACCACTCGTAGTTAGTTAATGAGTCAACATTGAGTCTCGCAGACACCGTTTATATCTCATGTCAGCTCATTCTTATATTTCATAGGTACTTGGTTGTCTCCCCCTCTTGTTATTCTAAAAATAGATCAATTTCAATAGTAAACTGTCAGTTCCCGCGGAAGTACGCACTACGCATAACATTGTTGATTAGTTAGTGCATTCTTTACTGTTTCTGTTAAACTATTGACTTTAGTTTTGATTGTGTTTTTGTAACGATGAACGAAAAAGCTAAACGATAGTTTGTACCAATTAAAAATAAATTAGAGGCCTTGAAAAGACTAGACAATGGTGAAACCTCAAAGAAACTTACAGCTGAGTACGGTGTGGATGAAAGAACTGCTGAGGAATGGCGCTGTAATAGAGATAAAATCAAAACATTTTCAACTACTGTATTAAATGTTTTCAACTAATTAAAACATTAAAAAATATGTTATTTGTTATTTTTGTCCACTTCTCCGTGTATTCCGAGTTTTTTATAGTTCGAGGTACAGTCGCCCTAATTAGCTCGAATTATCAAGGTTCTACTGTACAGTATGTGTAAATCATACAAGAACTACGTTGAGAAAAGTTTCAGGTTTTGTTTGACTTGTATATAAAAAAATTGCAGTTTATATTTGGTTTGTTCTCGTATTTCAGGTTAGGTCATATATATATATATATTGTAGAAATTATAATTAGACTAGTAGGCCTATCTGAAGAATTAAAATCTTAAAGTTGTCATATGAAACAAAATATTTGATAAATGTAGCCTATATTCTCTTGTTTAACCAGTTAGGCTTACAGTAGACCTACTGGTATGTTAAAACCAATGGTCTTTGATTTGTGATACTGTCATTATATTTACAAAACGTTTTTCGTTCTTTAACTAAGTAGCCTACCTTACGGTAAAATTTTAAACACGCCTCCATTCAAAATTGAAGCGGAGGGCCAACCTATAGGGTAGCCCTACACTAAAAAACGCTCTACAAAGTAATCACAATGTCTGATGCTATATTTATTTCAAAGTCCGTTGTATCTATTGTTGGTTACAAATTTTTCCACACTCACCTTACATTCAAGTTAAACACGCCATAACAAAAATTAAATAATATAACTAGCCTACCTGAAGGAAAAAAGCTTTGAAAAATATAGGCTAAGTTGTTCATTTTAAACAATAATTTAAATTATGAGATCTTTTAAGTGTGTTAAGTTTGAACAGACGTTTTAAATCGATGATACCATGTAAACTAATCTACAAGTTGTCAATCAATTCTAAAGTAAATTGAACAGTTTCATTTTAAAAAAGTTGATACTATGCTAACTGCCCTCGAATATACTAAACGAAAATATATATTATATATTATGTAATTGTAATACTAATTAGTTTTTCTAACTGGTCACAAATATGTTCGAATGGTACATAAAATTCATTTGTATTATAAAAATATATTGTAACATGCCCTAATTCTTACATTTGACATTGCTGGGATCACTAGTTTATTTTGTAAACTCATACGTATGCCTGAATTGCAAGATGGTCTATCGTTAGCATCATTGATGTGATCTACTTACCTGTATTCATTTTAAATATCTACAAAATATAGTTTTCTTGGTTTTTTAGTTTCCTGGCAAGTAATTATTTAATTAATTAGAAACTTACAGAATAATTAATTATGCTTTGAGCAAGCTTAACTGGTGAATGTTTCACATACCAAGCTTTAATGGTTAATATATCAACTTCTTTAATGGTTAAAGACACTACTGTAGGCCTACCGTATTAAGAAGAGAAGTAGGCCTAATTATTAACTACTAGAGATATTTTTGTAGAGTGACATGTGTGCTGTTAATCTATTGATTATTTCAATTATTTAATATTTATTTCTATTTAAAAGTCAAAAATTTCAGTTTGTAGTAGTAAAATATAAAAATATTTGTGGACATATAAAAGCGACTTTAGTTTTTTCAAAATAAATAACCGGCAAAAATCCAAGTGTCCCAATTATTTTATTTTAGCAAAGAAGAACATGGGACCTTTCACACTCACCGGCAACGACATTTTGACGGCACCGAGCCGGGTAGCAGTGGCTACTGCCACTGGATTGGACGGTGCTGGTTATCAACCGACCGGCAAGTCTCTTGGTAGTGGCCCATGTGTTTGAAACGTGCACATTCACATTGGCCGGTATTTAGTCAGTCGGCAGATTTCATAGATTTCACCCACAATCCATTAAAAAGTGTAATGATACCTCATTATGATTGAGGTCGACATTGATTTTTTATCTTCTCTGGTGCAAGCTAGACCTGTGCTTTGGATAAGCACCTAGATGTTTTTAAAAACAGAAATGCCACAAATAAAAAGCTTGGCTTGAATTTAAAAAAAAATCCCAGCAAATGACAAATAAAAAATCTGTTTGGTAGGTAATATTATAGCATTATAATTTAATCTCTCGGCAACCCCATTATTATAAGATTATGGCAGTTTCTTACGGATTGTATGAAAATGAATGTATTTAGAATAGCACTCAATCAGTAGAAATTCTATATCTTAGAACAAGCAGTTTAAATTGCTTTTTTGCAACTCCTATCACATTTTCTATGTTTATTAATTTTATTATTATTATATTCAAACCCTTTATATATTTAAAGCAAACCTATTATCTAATTAGGCTAATAAAATTATATCATAATTAATCAGTTTACTATTGTTTGCCGAACAGTTTTTGCCAGTCAATGCGAAAGTAACACTCAATTTTTGGTCGTCCAAAACCGGTACGAGAGAAAAGAGCCTTAGGCTAACTATTTTTGAAGAAGTTATAATTCAAATAAAACTTGAAGCTTGCCCTAGGTTATTCAGAAATTACTGTCATTTACAAATATGTTATCATCAATAAAATTAGGCCTACGTTTGCAGACATGGCCTATAGCTTTGATTTGAAGTAAAATAATTGCTGATGGTTTTCGATGTGAAAATAAGTGTATAATTAATAACAATAATTTTAGTTCTATTCAACTACCTAGAGAAAAAAAGTGTGGTACTATCGCGTATTAGAAGTGAAAGACTGAGTTTTAAATATCTATATATTAAAAGAATTTATGAAAACTTGTGGCAGTCAGTACGGCCATTCTATCCGGCCGATTTCCTTATTTTTTTTTTTTAAATTGCAGGTAATCATTCACAGATATGTCATCAAGCATTACAAATCATGTATCTTTTGCCTTACAAACGTTATAATCAAATGCAAATTTCTGCTGTGTATTCCTTATGGGGGGTTTTTTTGGTTCTTTGTCCACTTTGCGTTCGTATACCATTCATCCGATTGCTTTTAAATTTTGCATAGTAACACAGGTTAACCCTGGGAAGGTTTTAGGCCATTTACCAAAGTCCTAGGACATTAGGGCTACGCCCCAGCGGCCCCCAAAGTTTCAATGTTAATCTTATGGAAGAAAGATTTCTATTGATTTGATCAAAAACAGCTGATTTTATCAGGGGCACAAAAATAGCTGTTCGTATAAAAAACTTAGCAACACATCATGTTTGTTTACTTTCATTACCATAGCAACATTACTTAGAAAATTTGAAGAGTATTACCTTTTTGAGGTTACATTGACAAACTAAAAACAAACACAAACAAAAATTAACGAAAAATGCTAACTATATTTTAATTCAATTCAAAAATTGGTTGTTACAAACCTATTATATATAAAACAGCTAATTTGGATCAAAAACTGAACCTAATTTTAGGGTGGGCCTACAATGAGCCAAAACACCAATTGGGCTAATTATTAGAATCAGGTTTTATTATAATTCTTCACAACTACCAGTTTTTTTAGATTAGGTAAAATTTTCCAACTGCGAGCGAAGCGAAGCAGCCATTTGAGGCCGAAGGCCGAGGCGGGGTTGGGACTTGGAGCGTCCAGGTGCAGAGCCCCTAGTTTAAGATTAAAATCATTGATTTAAGAAGGCCTATGATAAAAATGTATGACTTTTGTTTTATTTTCCAAAATGTATTTCAGGCCTTTGAGTAAAATATTAGGCTCTGTACATTTACCATGTTGAAAATTCATAATATGGCACGGATTCATTTATATGTAGTTTGTTGTTTATCGTAGGACTGAGTCGTTAATTTTGAAAAGCGAAATAAATAAAAAGAATTGAAAACAATATTCAAACAAATAACAGGTGATTCCATTCATTAACTTTAAAACTTGAGATACCAAAACGTAAAATACCATACAAGTATCCGGTTCAAATCCTCGACAGGGCACAAACTGAAGCCACAAGTTCGAGGTACAGACTCGCAAATCGACTTTATTCGCTCCGAACGTGAGCAGGAGCTGAAAGCTAGGGTGCAAATAAATTCTACTAATACATTTCGTACAAGCAGGCACTTATTCAGCACTTTCAAGAGTAGACACATTCATAGGTGTAACCAGGACGACTGTATGGGAGAGGTTACAACAACCAGGGGAGGGGCGAATTTTTTTAAAATTAAGATGCAAAATAACACGTTTTAGGCTTCTCAAAAGTACTTTAAAATGATATAGGTATGTATAATTTTCCACTTCTAATTGTGATTCAGGACTACGGTATTTTAGAATAACACATCCCCCGAAAAATCTTTCCGTGCGCTGCATATGTGGCGTTTTTTTGCTGGCTGCGTTTAAGTTACCGTCGCCGCTCATAAAACGCTTCATTGGGATTCATTAAACTGAAGTGTCTAGTTCATCAATCACGAAGTGTGTAATGTAATATATTATTTTTCTTTTAATGTGTTATTGATATGTACAGAGAGCAACTCTCGCTTTATTGTTATTCCGTCGCCAATTGAAAAGGAAGCAAATATACTTATTTGGGTTCATCCAATCAATAAATTAAAAGAAGAGAAGATTTTGGAGCATTCCACACTGTGTTTCCTGATTTGAGGAACTATAAACATTTTTCAATTATTTAAGAATGTCGGTTTTGTCATTTGACGAACTGCACACACGGCTGAAGGGTAGTATTCTACGAATAAAAATACTAAAATGAGGAAAATTGGCGTGCATTTGTTCACGTTCGGTACTGTTTCGGTGGAAAATACGTTGATTTTAGTGGCAGCGAGCGGCTGCACAGCTACCGTCAGCGGTAAATAAACAGATCGTTTATTTTTCCGACCTATGTGTATGCTCTAATATTCTCCTTCGCGCCACTGTTGATATGATGGCGACGGCAAATAATCCGTGGCGGACGAAAACTCCGTGTGCTGCCTCTAGAACACTATACTTTGATACACTACACTGCATTTATATAAAATAAAGTGTTAGTGCAAAAGTCCACCAAAGATAATGTCAGCAATATATTGATAATTTATTGTAGCTTGACATTTTCATAGGCGTTGAAAACAAGTTACTTACTCTTAAGAGCGTATTTTAATGTAAACACAGTGCGAAATATTTTTTACAATGGGGGTTATAACCCCCCAAAACCCCCACCCCCTTGGTTATGCCTATGGAAACCAGGCCTGCAGAATATGTCCGAACGCCCGAACGAGGTTCGGGGGAAATTGGGACTGAGCTGGGGAAATTTTGGCCGGGGAAAAATCCACCAAAAATAAAGAAAATATAATTATTTTGGGGAAAAATAGAAAAGAAATGAATGGGAACAAAGGTCAGCTTAATCGGTTTGTATGATACATATTCAAACACACCAACATACACAAACAAAGTGTGTTAAGTTGCAAGTCGGACAGGGTTCCTATTTAATTTTCACCGCACAAAATATCGTACGGTGGAGCCGCGATACGACATTAATCTTCACCGCACAAAATATGATACGGCCGAGCCGCCGATACGATATTTTTGTGCCGGTTGATGAATGGCAGTTTCCTGATTCTTAAGGGCGTTCAAATACATTCGTTGGGTATTAAAAAATAATTATTATGATACCGGTATGCAAATTTTGATTAGTTGCATACAAATGATATTATTCAAGCGATTAGAATTATATCATATTAACCCCCAAATTATAAGATATTTAATGTATAGGTATTACCGATGTTTTTTTATTTTATTTTACCGAAATTCGAAATTAGTCTTTATTAGTAAAATGCGTACAATGTGATGTGCGTACTCATTTATTACTTTGGCTTGCATTAAAGTGCCGAAGTATTGAAATGATGCGATGATTTTTTCCTGTACACACGGTATAAGCACTCACAGACGTCGGTCGTAGAAAACTTCTGTTGGTACCAAAATCTTCGTAATTTTATTGCGGAGAGTTGAAAAGCTTTTGAGCTTTCTAGCATGAGGCGTAGCGCGTCAGGGTCACATTTTTGGGTCAACATTTTGAAAATATTGGGTCAAAATTATGAAAAACCAGTGTGGGGCTATCGTTTTATATTTTTTTGGGTACAAAACAACGATTTTGCGAGTTAAAAAGTCGTAGCGTGTCGGAGTCACCTTTTTGGATCAACATTTTGAAAATTCAGTGTGGAGTATCGTTTTATATTTTTTTGTGTACGGGAAACCCGATTTTTGACATTTAAAAAGTCGTAACACGTCGGGATCACGTTTTTGCATCAACATTTTGAAAATTCAGTGTGGGGTATCGTTTTATATGTTTTTGGGTACGGGAAAACCGAT
>JAGFPH010007364.1:55126-65242 GCA_018207615.1 Philaenus spumarius | reverse complement strand
TGTCTGTGTGTCTGTGTGTCTGTGTGTGTGTGTGTGTGTGTGTCCGGAGTGCACAGGGCAAACGGCTGGACGGATCGAACTGAAATTTACAGGATATCTTCAAACATGTAAACAATTAAACCCATGTAAATTTGAAGCAAATCGGAGGTGGTGTCTTACCGTGGGAGCAGTTTTTAGCACATTTTTGGTATTTACTCCAAATTCCCTCTAACGATTTTGATTAAACTTTGCTAACATACTCTACTCCGACCCCCTTAACACCCTATGTACGCGAAAGACCGTTAAAAATTCGTTGAAAAAAGTTATTACAAAAACCAAGTTATTTTGTTTTTATCTCTGAAATGGCTGCTCCTATCGACTTGAAAATGGCCTCATTCGATTTAGCGTCCAAAATAATGTCAAAAACGATACCCCACTCAACTTTTTCCATTTTTTCAAAAATTGCCCCCAAAAAGGGCGTTTTTGGGGGTAAAATTTTTTTTTTTAAACTAGCCGTATTTGGTATCAAATTTGACATTTTGTGAGGTTAGAAATCGATTGAGACCAAAATCAGGTCCGTGGGATTAACCGTTTTGAAGTTAGTACCGCTTTCTTCGAAACGGATACTCCTATTAACTCGAAAATGGTATCATCAATCTCTCGCTCGAGAAATTTGATAATTGATATAGCATCTATTTTGGTAAGGAAAGTTGTGTGATGTGCACACCAGATGTTTTTATCTTCTCTCTTTTTCCATAATTTGTATTGTGAAGTTATGTTGTGCACGACTCGTGCCCACGCACAGGCCTCGTGTCTATGTGGGCACTAAATCCATAGGCAATAATGTTTTGTAAATTGTTTGTAATTTTATTTATGGAATAAATAAATAAAATAAATAAATAAAATGTTATTAGTAATTACTATATTCTTATATATTATTTCACAAAGTGTTTTTTTTCGCTACCTTAATTCTTCTTCAAAATTAATTATTCAAGCATCATTTTAAAGCGTATGTTCCCCGCTACGACAAAAAATAGACAAACAGCCTTAAAATTCATGTTTTCGTTACAAACATTGATTAAAAAATCTTTTATATTATACTTCACATGTTTCCTAATGAAAGGCGATTAACAATTAACAATCTGTTTAACTAACATGACAGCTGTTAGTTTGATAATTGATTGTTTACATTCCATATGCAAGTATGCAAGTGTTATAAAATTGTATTTATAAACCAATGTAAATAAATAAACGTAATTACCTGAACTAAATCAACGTATTAAATCAGGTAAAAACTCCTAACTTGCGAAATATTCACAAGGGTCAGCTGGTTTACACCTATTTCAATTAAACTAACACATTAAGGCTCGGGTCCCTAAATTCAAAACGGCGAAGTTTGCAACCAATTTGAATGTTAAAATGACATATACATACCTTAAATTTTAAGCATATGTTTGTGTTATTTTTGTCAAAAAAACGAAAGCTGTATTTTTTTTCTTAAAGTAAAATAGATTGTAAGTGCTGATTGCTAAGTTTTTTTGCAATATCTCTTTTTGCAACTGACTAAAACATTAATAAAGTTTACTGTTTATATTATACGTTTATGAGAACTATAAAACGGTTTTTGAAAATATATTCAGCAATCAACATTCGCATATGACAATACATCAAAACGAAACCGAATTTTAAAATTTATTCCACGAATTAACGGAAAAAATGGCTTATTCTGTAGCATTTCTCATATGGGAATCAGATTAGTTATGGCGGACAGGGTACCCCCATTGTGAATGTGAAAAACTAACAAATAAAAAAATTTTCTAGGTAATTTAGTTTATTATTGGTTTTCTAACGATTGTTAAAGGTAGATAGATAAGGACTTGTGTGTTTAGTTCTTATAAAGTAGAAAACAGTCAAACTGATGCTGTATTTCTACGTGGAAAAGAAAAACATGAAATAAAGAGATAATAATATTTAGATTGTAAGTTCAGTTACAGTTCCAGTACAACTACATTCCTGTTAACGGCAGTAGCACCGAGCTACGAGAACCCAAGGACAGCAAGAGGGACTACACCCAGTAACAGGACCAGGAAAGGACTCGAGGGCTTTGCACTATAAAGCAACCCTTTGGAACAAAGGGTGTCAACCACAGTGACACCAGGACGCACTGCGATGTCAAGGTTCGACACCCAGCCCTGCCATCCGCTACAGGACAAGACAAGTCGTATCCAAGGAGACAATAGTATACGATTGGATGAGAGTTTATTATAAATAATGGAAATAAAAGTGTTTATCAATTTATATACTGTGTAATAATTTAAAGTAGGAGCCCAGGGTAGATTCCCTCATAAAGCTTAATGCTAAGGGAAACTTCCCTGCACGGTTATACAAAACTACTTACAATTTGATTACTTAAGACAAAAACATAAAATGGAATAACTAACCTTAAAATTAAATATATATATTCTCCTAATCTATATTCTCAAAAACTACTCAACTAATTTTACTAAAATTTCACAATTTACGCATATAAGTACCAGGTTTTTTTCGAGGATACGGTCACTACAAACAGAAAGATTTAAATGGATTAGGTACCACTCTTCATACTTAATATTATTTTTAGTTGATATTTAAAAAAACCTTCACACTTCAGTTACTTAAGTCAAATGGAATAAATGTGATGATCACCCTTAAAATTAAATCAAGCAATATCGAAGCATTACTAGGTCCACTAGTTTAATATAAATGACAATACAAATTAATGACCAACGTATGTTTATTATATTTATCAAAGTAGTGTTATTGTATTAAGCATTCGCCATGGACAATTGTTATTTTTCAAAATTACGTAAATATGTTTGGTTTGGTTTGGTTTATTACCCTTATTTTTGTTGATAAACATTTGAGTTGTCACATATCTACAAATGATAAACATATACACAGAATACAAATTAATACACTTATACACATAATACACATACAACACAAGTAATAAAAATAAGACATATATAACTATATTAACAATTTCAAATCAATCATACAGTAAAACAACTACAACATATTTACAATCTATTCAAAGCCCCAGGTACTCCTCCACCGAGTAAAATGCCCGCTTTACTAGGAAGGCCTTAAGTTTATTTTTAAAGGCTTTATTGCAAGGCACTTCCTTTATATTGTCTGGCAACCTGTTGTACAATTTTAGACCAGAATAGTGCACCCCGTCCTCGAACAACTTTAATCTATGTACTGGGTATTGAAGCATTTGCCGTCTCATGGAATATCCATGTTTGTACTGATCGACACCCATATAATCTTATATATAAAATTCTCGTGTCACAATGTTCGTTCCCGTACTCCTCCGAAACGGCTTGACCGATTCTCATGAAATTTTGTGAGTATATTGAGTAGGTCTGAGAATCGGCTAACATCTATTTTTCATACCCCTTAGTGATAAGGGCTACGCCCCAGTGGCCCTCAAAGTTTCAATGTTAATCTTATGGAAGGTCAATCTTAAGGAAGAAGAAGAAAGATTTCTTTTGATTTTATCATGGGCACAAAAAACAGCTGTTCGTATGAACAGCTTAAAACAGCTGATTTTGATCAACAACTGATTTGGATCAAAAACTGAATATAATTTTAGGTTAGGCCTACAATGAACATTTTTTTTTTTTTTACAATAAACTAAAACACTTGGGCTAATTATTAGTATCAGGTTGATTTGTCTATCCGTGCAAAGCCGGGTCGGGCCAGCTAGTTACTTCTAAAAAAGAGCAAGACATTCAGGATGTATATACAGGGAAGAGTTAAAAATTTTAATTTCGTAAATGAATTTCTGCAAGATTGCCTACCTTTTAAATTACAAATTACTCTTATAATTCTCTTTTGGATAGAAAAAATGTTTCCAGACTCTACCCAGTTCCCCCAAAGAGCAACACCATATTTGAGGTGCGAGTACAAATATGCAAAATATACTGTTTTAATTGTATCCGGACTGGAAATACGTGAAATAGTACGTAGTGCAAAACAAGCTGAATTAAGTTTATTTGAAATAAAGTAATATGTGATTTCCAGTTTATGTTTTCATCAATTACCACTCCCAGAAGTCTTTACGAGTCTGTACTTGGTTCTAAATGATTAATTGAAATTTTGTCTTTTAATTGTATACAACTGAACTGCATTAACCGAGTTTTATTTTTATTCAGTTTTAGACCATTTGATAAAAATACAATTTTCTGCCATAATCAGTGATGAAGTAAACGACTTTGCTAGATTAATACTATTCTTCCCAAAAACCGTTAAAGTGGTGTCATCAGCAATCAGGACAGCTTTTGCTTCCCCAATATTATAAGGCAGGTCATTTATGTAGACCAAAAAAAGTAAAGGACCCAATATTGATCCCTGGGACACACCTCGAGAATTTATTTCCCAAGAAGAGCAGTGCAATCCGTAAGAGTCTGTACAGACTACTCTTTGCTTTCTACATGTTAAGTATGACCGCAACCAATCATTTGCCTTTCCACGAATACCATAATACTTAAGTTTATAAAGGAGAACTGTATGGTCGACACAATCAAACGCCTTTGAGAGGTCACACATTAGGGATGCTACATGCATGACTGTTCTTATCCAGGGAGCGAGTTATAGGTATTAGTGATTTAGAAGCTTGATGCTTCCTAGAACCCAATATTACGTTGGTACATTTATTATCTCTAACCAACATTTTATTAAAAACTTGTTACATTTGTGTTTTTATTTTACTCTAAGATTAACTGTCAAAAGTATTTTCTGTAAATATCCAGTTTTAACTATTGCCTTCCTAACTTTCAAATAAATTTCGTTTCATGCTATTTCTAAATTCTTCAATTCCATGGGAAACAATTCCATGCAACTCTACGCCATTTTTGAAATCACGGAGTTGGTTCAGTACCACGGAGTCGGTTTACTCAGCTTTCCAAACAAATTAATTGTACATTCTTACTTCAGATATAGCTCGCATTATAAATACACATTCAGTAAATAGTGAAGACTATTTTTGTGGAATAATTTAGTCAGCTCCATTTTGAAAGAGTAAAAAGAAAAACGTGAAAAATACGTACAATTTGTTTACTAGCCTATTTGAGCACGGCTTTAGTAATAGCGTTTACTAAACGGCTTTCATTGGAAACGTGTTTACTGCGGTGGACTGATATTGTTTTGCCATTCCTCATTTTCACGGTAAAGTATTGAGTTTATTTGTCAGGAAATGTTTGTGAGTAACCGTACAAGCAATTTCATAAACAAATAATGGATAGAATGTATTATTAGTTTACGTTTACATTTTGATGCACGTTCTGTGGCAATTCAATTTTATTTTCAGACAAAAACTACTAATTTTATATCAGTATATTTTTATGAATGTTATTATTTATACGACAAAAACGATTCTTGCCGTTACCCCCCCCCCCCACCCTTTACCTGGTGCACCGGAACCTGGACATTGACGTCATCCCCTGGAGTTTTCCTGTAACATTCATACAAACTAACAGAAAATAGTATCAGGGGTTTTTTTGGTCGCTCTTCTCGACTCTGACATCGGCGACCACCCCTGGGCAATCCTAAGCTCCAGGTCGGCGATGGACATATTTGGAGGTCATATTCGGGATCAGCGACTCCGAAAACCCCCCGGAACCTAATTTGAGTTCATTCCAAGTATTATTAACCAAGTTATACATATTTTCTAAGTGACATCAGAAAATGCCTTTTCCCGAATGTTTGTTAGCTTACTTTCTTAGTTCAAATTTAATAACGTGTGAGTGCTTCAGGACGTATTGAATTTAGAATCTATTGTAAATTAGATCTTTGTGGAACGACGTACTTTTTTAGCGAAATACACTTAGTCGTCATACACTTACAACTTACAATGATTTCTTTAATTTAAACATATTTTAAGAGAACTTTTTTATTATTATTCATTGTCCAGACATTTGCCATAATTTTTGTGTTAAAACGTTTCGGGAATATGAAACAATCGAAGTTGTTCTGAACACGGTCTGCCCATACGTGTTTGCCGTCTGTTTTTGTTTGTGTTTTCTGTGCTTGGCACTTTTGTGATTTTGACTTATCATTTTCAGCTCTGTGATGTACTACGTATATGTTGAATGTGTGTGGTATATTTTAGTTTAACGCTGTTTTCTTTAACATTTGCCTAGATATATTTAGTCACGTGATAGCGGGAGTTGGTTCATTTTGCCGATACGTAGTAAGAATAATAAACGATTACAATTGTAAGAATAATCAACAGTAATAAAACTGAACATGCATTATGAATAAATGATAACTGCATTTAAACAGAGAATTGAATAGCACATTGAGTATGCATAGTACAGAATACACACCCTTCATACTCTAACACCATAATGCAGAAACACTATAATGAGTTGTAATTTAAGATTAATAAACGGCACCAGAAACTGGCAGATACTTTCTCACAAACATATTTAAATTATTAAACAGATTCACTGGACTTCATAATTGTATTAAAGTAGGAGAGGGGATACATTTAAAGTATAAGAGTAACTAATAAATATTATTATTATTAACGAAACGAGAATTTTTACAAAGATGCAGTTGTTTGCATATGGTAGGATACATTAAGGCCTATAAACAAGCCAAATTTTATCAAAATCTTCAGAGCCGTTTTTTATAAAAAAATAATAATTGATTTTTGGGCTTTTTTGGCCAAAAAGGGGGTTGTTTAAAAAAATCTTTTTTCGTGAATCTATACAGGCCTAATTGACATGTTTGGTGCAAATTTAATCGAAATCGATCGAATAGTTTTCTCTCTAGCTTTGTATGCATAAGGAAACAGACATGTGGTAAAACAAATATGTTGGACTCAGGGGGTCCCAAAACGGATATTTCCAGAAATATCTCAACATCGATTTTTTTTGCGATCACTATACTTTCTCTATACTATAGTATAGTGCGAAAGTAAAATATATAATTTAAATCTTATTTGTGCAAACATTTGTCCGTAAAAATATAGCATCAAACAGTGAAACTCAAACTTCTCAAATTTACTTAACGGAATGGTATTGTTTTTGTAACCGCAGCGAACTCTGTATTCAATTCCGTTATTTGTATTCTTTGTAAAAGAACGACTAAGCAGGCAGGTAGCCTTAGGGGCTGTATATTGCGTTTTCTCTATCCTAAGTATTTTCTTTCTTTAAAGAGTTTGTTATTTTCTATGTTTATTTTATTTTTTGTTGCATTCTGTTGTAGTTGCAGTACAATTGCTGTTATACTAAGCTAGATTTTATTTTTCCTATTGAAAAGATGACAAATAAGGAAGAAAATTAAAATGTAACACAAATTATTAGTTTTTTGCCTGTTATTTAAAAACTAACTTGTTTTGATTCCTTAAGATAATTTTTGTTAAGTTACCTGTTTTACAGATATTTGACATTATAAATTTTTAATTTCCGTCATTTTTAAAGTAGGTCTGCTGCATACAAAAGGAAGTTGGGGTTTTTGTACAAGGATGAAAGGTTATGTAACAAATGTGTATAGCCCAGTCGGTATAGGTTACAACTACCAGTAATTTGCAATACGGCTGATATTTTTTTTATAGGTACATTAAAGTATGTAGATTAACATAAAAAAAGTTTATCAGTCTATCGATTTCCCAAAGTCGAAAATAAAATCGATTATCATTTTTTTTTTCGATTATCCTTAATATTTCGAGCTGGGATGAAGATAATTACAATAAAAATACCACCGTATAGGGGAGGTATTTTTCAACAAAAAAGGACATATGTATTTATTTCGTCCGAGCAATGGTTTGTCTGGAAAATTCGATAATGCAGGTATATTTTGCAGCAGGGGAAATCACTAAAAGGGGACATCTTATTCATATATGAAGCGTTGGCTCATTCTAAATTGGCCGAATTTTAATATATCGAATTGAAACTTGACATAGGAGTTAAAATATATATTTTAAACATTTATGCTGAGTCTCAGCTTGTTATCTTAAAAATGACCCGATCTAGGAGTCGATTTCGATTATCGATTTTACTAGTACCGGACTCACGAACTAATTTCAATCTATTCCAGTTTCGTCAATTTTTGGAATATCAACATCAAATTTGTTTTTCAAGTTGAGTACACCAGTATAAATATTCTTAGTAAGTATGAACGATATTTTTCATGTTATTTTTAAAAACGAGACACTTGAAAATGGTCTTCTGTTTTATCTATCTCGTTTTAACTATAACACCTTTGGATTCTACGACTCCATTTTCGACATTTTTGAACATATAGATTTAAAAATTGGTACAGAAGTTAAAAACACAATTGTTGTTTGCTATACTTATTTTGAAAACTATATTTCAAAAATGGACTAATCTGCAGCCGATTAACTCAAGCGTTTTGATGAAAAATCTAAAAAGGTCTAAAATTATACTTTTTTAAATTACTTGTGAATTGAAAATTAAATAATAAAAAAGTTTGATACTCCTTGATCTTGTTTGAATCTATATATTCAACATGTAAAAAAACTTTCAGGTTGATATTTTGAAAATTTTCTAAACTGGAGCTGTTTAAAATGAATTGGTGGGTCCGGTACTCCTAAAATCGAGAAACCCATTAATAAGTCAAGTGGCTCTAGATCGGGTAATTTTCAAGATAACAAGCTGAGACTCAGCATAAATGTTTAAAATGTATATTTTAACTCCTATGTCAAGTTTCAATTCGATATATTAAAATTCGGCCAATTTAGAATGAGCCAACGCTTCATATATGAATAAGATGTCCCCTTTTAGTGATTTCCACTGCTGCAAAATACATACCTGCATTATCGAATTTTTTCCAGACAAACCATTGCTCGGACGAAATAAATACATATGACCTTTTTTGTTGAACAAAACCCCCCCCCCCCCCCCTACCCTACACGGTGGTATTTTTATTTTCCTCTATCTTCATTTCAGCTCGAAATATTAAGGATAATCGAAAAAAAAATGATAATCGATTTTTTTTCGACTTTGGGAAATTGATAGACTGGTAAACTTTTTTTTATGTTAATCTACAAACTTTAATGTACTTTTAAAAAAAAATTCAGCCGTATTGCAAGTTACTGGAACTTTTGGTCTAAATTGACCTCTACCGACTGGCCTAGTATGTGTTACAGGAAAAGTAGATTCTCCAGTAAGAGTTGACTCTGCCTAGGTTAAGTAGACTCTTACTGGTATTTTCAGTAAAAGTTGATTAAAACCGAAAATTGACGAATTTTGATTACCATTTACTAGTCAGAGTTGACTGTACCTAGGAAAAGTATACTCTTACTGTCTTGAATTAGTGAAAGTTGACTTTTTGCCAGGAAACGGTCTACTACCTAATCAAAACTAATACAAAAGTTAACCTTTATAATACATAGAGAGACAAAAAATGTGTATAATTTATTACAGCAAGGTAAAGATTTGTGACTCTTTGATTTGCATTTAGTGTTTATTACAGCAAGGTATAGATTTGTGCAATATCTTTGAGTTGCAGAGCACATATATCTTCTTACACATTCACTTCTTAATTTTGCATTTAGTGTTGCAAGAGCATTTAAACAAATCCTTGTCCACTTCCAAGTGATTGTGGAGTTGCAACAGTCCTCACAGCTATTGTTTTATCCATAGGTTTATTTATCCATCAGCTATTATTGTTTAACCTAACCTAATCTGACTCCTGGGTCACTATTGAACTTTAACATTAACAAACAATCTGAATGAATCTAAAAGATAGTATTTTTATCTTTATTTTGGTACATAATTGTATATTTAAATACTAGACGTATCTTATGCTAATCTATATCTATATATATAAAAGCAAAATTCACTGACTCACTGATCACGATTTCTCCAAAACTACTGAACGGATTTTAACGAAATTTGGTATGTAGCTTTCGATAGGGCCATAGGTGCTCGCTAAGAAAGGTTTAAAAAAAATCGAAATTTAGGGGGGGGGTTTGAGTGGGGTCAAAATTATTAAATCAAGATTTCTCTAAAACTACCGAACGGATTGGAATTAAATTTGGTATGTAGCTTCCTCTAGGGCCATAGGTGCTCTTTAAGAAAGGTTTTCAAAAAATTCGAAATTTTAGAGGGGGTTTGGGGGGGG